>CAJNIZ010004887.1:0-20546 GCA_905231905.1 Symbiodinium pilosum | reverse complement strand
GGTTTAGGGCTTAGGGTTCAACACTTTGAAGATCCGGGTAGGCTGCATTCGCACCCTGTCCTGTCGGAGGATCAGGGTGTCCTCCTGGTCGTACATGTCCTGCCATGAAGGAGCAGGCAAGCGCATCCAACAAATTCCTCCTGACTGAGCATTCTACAAGGTCAGAACCTCAAATGCAATCAATTTGGGACCATTTACTGTAAAGTATAGACCACAATTTGGGTTAGAGCCGCAACAGGTTGCTTTTACATACACTTTGCCCCAGTCCTCTGCACGTACCAGGTGCACCAGACCCAACTAGCCAGCAATAAGTGAAACTACACCCCTTGCCCCAGCCTAACCCATGCCTCCCCTCAATACCACTTGGATTATTATAGCTATAGTGCGTCATGGCCCCCAATAACAGTTGGATTAGGGCTTTAATGTGTGTATATACAGCCAACCTACTTTTTACTATTATCCCTATTGTGGACAGTTCCTAGGTGCGCGCAGTACCCAAGGTAGCCCACCTTGATGTGGTTCATGACCTTGATGAGGTTCATGACCTGGGGCGGATGTTCCAGGGCTCCCACAGAAGCTCGAGATGAGAAGTGGCAGATTCCTTTAGCACAACTCAGTCCTTAAACGGACATGACCGAAGCCCCATAACTTTCTCTAAGAACTTACTTAGATCAACAACGGTCAAACTCGCTTCCAGGTTCGGAGCCCCTGTGGTGAGGTTTCATTGAGTATTTCAAGCCCGCTTCTTTCCTGCGCCAGACTTCCGGAACTAGAAAAGCCAATCCAAAAATCGAAAACCCTTAGGTTGGCCTTGGCCATAAACTGAAGCTGCAGACCTGCATTGATGCTTGTCACGGCACGGGTGGCTGTTCCTACTACCATTCCCAGAGGTGGGCAAGGTGCCGTATTATAATAGGGACCCAAAAAGGGACCATAATTTTGACAACCACCCATATGTTTAGCCATAATTTCCAGAGTTAACATCCCATTTGTGTGGGCGTCCAAAAAATCTGGTCCCCCTAAACCCGAGAGACCCCACAATTTTCGAAAATCGCTCAAACCCCACATCTCTATCTTGGCCGAGTTGCGTCGCCCTCCTTGAGCTTGGTCTGATGACCGGTGTTAGTGGTCTGGTAGAACCTCAAGGTTTTTGGTCGGTTTTTCAGGTTTAGGGTTTGGGAAGCAATGTTTAGGGTTCAGAGTATGGGGCTTAAGGTGTTGAATTTTTCGGTATTGCTGTGTTGCTACTCTCCTCTCTCTGAAACTTTAATACCCTGAACCTTGTCCAAACAATGGATGCGCTCCTTTTTCTATATCGTATCATAAACGGAACACCACCGGGGATTGTTCCTGACTGTACATGGAAGGTTTAGGCTTTAGGGGCCATGCTAACTCTCGAGCACAATTCTTAAATCAAAAACTCACACCCTTAGCCAACTGCGGCCGTGGAGCTCATCCAAGCTCTTCAGAGTGGCAGAAAGCCAGGCGGTTACAACAGGTCCTACCGAGGCGTGTTTGTAAAGTTCCAGGGTTGTACCTCTAAGGTCCTGCCCGTTTTAAGGCTTGTTTCCCAATACGGCCTCACTACAGCCTCTATATGGTACTTTCCCAAAACAGGGGGACATCAATCTAGACCCCAAAATACCAGAATTCATATTGCAGGGACCCTCAAAACAACTACCCCGAAGATTGGGAGACACCCGTGTGCAGCAACATGATCACTCTAGAGCCCCACTGCAGCATCGTCAAACCCAGGGCTACAACGGGACCCTGAATGAAACCACTGACAGCGAAGGAGCGTTTAGGGTTTAGGGTTTGGAAAGGGGGAGTGCCCCAAAGGCCCTTTCCTGTACATGGAGAGTACGACCAGATCGTTTGAGAGACGATACAGAACATATTTTGCGAAACCATTCGTAGGTAGTTAGACATTCCACGTGGAATTACCGGTACCCCCTCACACAGGCAGTAGCTAGAGATCTCTAACTTATAGCTTAGAACCCCACGTATGCTTATCTGTGAACCTCCACGCCATGGAGAATTGAGGGGTTGGGGTATAGAGTTTAGAGCTGATTGCCAGGTATTTTGTGTAAGGTTGAGAGTTTGCAGTTTCTGCCTTAATTTAGGTCTGCGTTCGGGGCTTAGGCTTAGGCCTTAAATGCATCATGGACATGCGAAGTGGCACTGCAAAAGTCAAATCTATTGTACCTTTCCACCCCCCGGAATCCTTTCTTACTCATGCCTATAGTTGGCAGTTGGGGAATCCCTTGTAGGGAATACCACAACCACAACGACTATCAGAGCGCCGTTGTGTGGAGTACTGAAAGACTACTACAAGGATCTCTTCCCGCATTCCCAACTAAGCCGTATAGGCCCATCTGTAAAAACAAACTGTACTTTCCATGCTCGTTTCCCTTCTCTCGCTCAATAAGCATGAGCAAGCCTGTACTACGGGCCTAAATCATTACCAATATCATTTTGAGGTCCATTTGAGGTACCCTATGCTATAATGTTACAAGGAATATGGAAACATAATGTTGGTAATTCTTTAGGTCCCTATATTAATTCAGTATCTCCTGCAGAGCCCAAAAATCAAACCTCAAGCCTGACGCTGCTAGCCGATCTGGGGCCTTTCTCGAAGTAGGAGGCCCCTCGACATTCCAGGAGTTTATGGGGATTATGAAGACATTCTGATTCTGGAGGCCCCCAGTCAGGATTCAAAAGGGTCCACTGCAATCTTCTGGTGACTATGATTGGGTCTGAATTCAATTGGGTTGGGTTACATCCTTTTGATTTTTGGTGAAACCCCTAGCTTTCACGGACCAAGGCAGTAAGGCATGCCTTAAACCCGAAACTTTATCCCTCGTTGGCCTTTAGAGGCCTGTGCGCCCTTCTCAAATCGAAACGTTTACACCCTGTAATGATCATCCCTGTCGCCTGGGATAAAAACCACCCTGGCCCTAGCATGAAATGCACCCTATGCTAGAATGTCTGTTCAAAAATTGGAGCGTGGGCATCCTCATATCCAGGTTTATGACTTGCAGAAAGGGTGCGAAATGGAAACCAAGCCCTCCCAAAAGGCGAACATCGAAAAGGGCAATGAGAAGAAGAATCACAATATCCTAGCTTTGACACTGTTGAAGTTGAAGGATACTACTACTGTGAGTATTGCTAGTACTTTGTTCCGCCACCTACATTACATCCCAGATCGGTCCTGAGTACTCGTTGGCACGATTTCGCGCCATCCTAAGAAGTGTAATTTGACCATGCCGTGCAGGGCTTCGGAGTCTTCACAGGGCCAGTTCAAGGGTTGGGGTTTCGGAGTGTTCGGCCCCTTCAAACCAGTACCCAGGTCTGAGTGCTTCCTGCGGGCTACATGCACTTTTCCGACTATCAATGCCATAACATATAGTCCCCCTTGAATAGATAGAATATGGCTTGGGGTATATTAGAATAAGATCCCCATATACCCCACATTATTTCTACTTAAGGGGGACTATAGCTGTAGATGACCTCAGGAGCTTCGAGAATGGCTCAGAGTTTAGGGGCCTGTTCAGTTGGACAAGCGCTTTGGAGAAAAAGATGCAATCCTTGTAGACTCACTGTGAGGACCTCATAGCTATAGTCTAAACTCCTAGAATCCCCCTTAATAACCCCTATAGTAGTCCCCTATAGAATCCCCTATATAACCCCCCTTTAAGGGGTTTAGAATATAGTTCAGATGTCCAGGTTTAGTATTTAAGCTTCTTCTGTGCAACCCCCATCCTTGATAGGGACACGAGACTGATCCCCGCACCCCTTCGTCCAAATGGTGGGGCCTACTGTAAAGACTCAGACTAGGTCTTTGGGTCTACTGTACTAAGCCTAGAATATACTAGAATACTATGAAGAGACAGTGTGTAACGATTTGAGCTTCCATACCTCATGCTCGGTTGAGAATGGGGCGGATGGTGTTGTCCTACTGTAACTAGACACCGTGCAAACATGTAATAGCCAGTGTAACCCATTCCCTCATTTCCATCGCGAAGCTACTGTGGAGACTAAACCCTAAACCCTGACCCCTAAACGCTAAGCCCTAAACCCTAAGCCCTACACTCTAAGCCCTAAACCCTAAATCTTGGCTGTCGCCAAAGTTGCGCTGTGAAAGTCGGCCGGAATGGAGAGCCGCGGATGGGACGGGGCTTGCCATTCTCCTGGAAGGTTTAGAATCTTGAGATTTTGCTTTCATGGCTTTCTGGCTTAAGAGCGAAAGCCATGCAACTACAACTTAATCTTAAACTACATCGTCCCTGGAGATTTGGAGAAACGAATTTCCAAGGAATCAGCATCAACAAGAAATGAGCAAACGAGGTTCAAGACCGATAGTTGAGAGGGGCCCTGGTGAAACGCCTCAGAAACGGTAATGTAAGGAGTATAAGGGGAGACTACAAGAAGCTATTCAGGCTTCCACACTACTGTCGTCTAGGAGCAAAGCGTCTGGCGCATGGAGCTAGTGGGGCATTTGCTCTGCTGTACTTGGTAACGCAGCGATTCTTGCTGAGCTAGCTGTCGTTGTGAATATGTTTGCAACAGCTATGTGATTGCCCATATGTGTAGCATATCCTGAACCAACAGGACACCCCCAACAGTGCCCTATGAAGATTCCATTTCCCTTTAAACAAATGATTCACGGGATTCCATGATACTTTGGGGTACCCATGAAATAGGTTCCAATGTTCCCCACAATAATCCCAATATGTACCCCATTATTATGTAGTAGTTCCCATTATCTCTAAACCCTAAACCCTATTTTCCATTATCCCTATGTAACCCCAATATGTCATGACTCTTCGACCTGGTGGTGTTCCGCTCGTTCCCTGGGGGCAAGTCTGCTCCACCAACATCAGCACTTAGCTTTAGGCGTGTGGGGCTTAGGGTTTAGGGTAGGGTTTAGGCTTGGGGGGTGGGGACTTAGAGGTTTAGTGTTCAAGGAAGAAAGCAGAGATGTCTCAATGGTGAGTCATTCCCTCCTCCGTTGCTGAGCGCTGAGGCAAAACCTGAGACCCCAACCCCTCAACGCTCAACCGCAAACCTCTAGACCCTACACGCCTAGCCCTAAAACCCTCAACCCTAAACTCCAAACCAGAAACCCCCAAAACCCTAAGAGCGAGATAGCGGTAGACATGGTGTGCCAAGTCTCATCCATGAGCTTTACGTGGATCACAAGCCTGGGCTCTGGACCGAGCTTGGGATGTTACATCCAGGCACTGAAAGCTCTAGGGATAATGGAAAATGACATGGAAACTACTAGATGGAAACTACTATTTATATGAGGGTTACATAGGGGGTCATATTGGAATAATGGAAAATGAAATGGAAACTACTGTTTAGGGCTTAGGGTATCGAGAGTCCAATTTCAGCCATGCAGTTTCGGGCTTGGGGTTGAAAAACCTAAGACCGATCGTGGGCGGCTGTAGGTTCAAGGAGATTGAAACAGATGTCGGCCATCCTTTCATCCCTCTAGGGTCTACAGAAACCCCTTAACCCGAAATCCGAAAGACCAAAACCTTTAAACCCTGAGCCCTAAATCCTAAAAGCTCTAAAAACCCTAAATACCCTAAAAACCCTAAACACCCTGAAAACCCTGAAGCATAGGTTCTTGACAGCCCTCAGCTAGCTTGCATTCGCAGCACGCCTGCCCGCAAATATCTTCACAGTCAAGGATACCAAACATGGTAGACACAGATGGGCCTACGTTCTCCAGTCCAGCCTAATCATGTTCCTATACGTTTTTCACCATCAAGACTCCATCAAGAATCACGAAACCCTAAACCCTAAGGACTGGCCCAACCCCCGCAAGTGCCGACGAAGATCTCACCCTCATCCGCCATGTATTTGACCTGGAGTGGAGTCCCAAAACTCTTTGGGGGTTGAGGGTTGAGGATCTAAGCATTCACGCTTTCTGCTTCTTCCCAAGCATCGGCATTCCTGCAAAAAGCTATGAAGTCATGTCGTGATACGAGGACTTTGGACGATTTCATGAAACTGCATACTAAGTTATCAGTCTTTCTGCTGAGAAGTCATGTGAAGGCGGAATCATGCCGTGGCTTGTTTTGCAGAAAAAATCTGAGAAACGTAGCCCTCGTTTGGAGCCATTATTACTAGTACTAGTATTATTAGTGTGATTACTATTACTAGTAGTACTATTATTACTACCATTACTGCTATAACTCTTGCTACTACTATTACTTACTAGTATGTTAGAAGAGAGGTGCGAGGATGCACGCCCCGCCCGACCAAATAACATCGAACGGGCCCTACAGAAGCCATTGTCCTTTCGACAGATGAGCTACTGTCGAAACTCCTAGTATCCCCCTCAATGCACGTTCCTGTGCAAACTGATGAGCTCCGAAACATGACTTAAGGCGAATTTCAACCGTCTTCGGTCTACACCACCACTTGGTGTGAGGTCGGGCGAGGTCATCAGGGGCCGGGCGAGGTCATCAGGGGCCGGTGTTGGGGAAGGAAGGGCATGGATTCCAGTCGGCTTGCTTTACCATCCGTAGTCCGAAAGCCCCACAATGCTGAGGCTTGAGAGCTTAGGGATCCCAAGTGCCCTGACTACGAGAAGCTGGGCACTTGATGCCCCAATCCCCATGCCCTCAACACAGAGCCTGCACCATTTGCACTACCCTCTTCCTTGAACCTAGAGCCCTAAGCCCCGAAACCCGCCAAACACTGAAACCACAACACCCGCCCTAAACCCTAAACCCGAAACCCTAATGCCTAAACCCCAAACCCCAAGTCCTAAACCCTAAACCCCAAAGCCTAAACCCTAAACCCCGAAACCTCAACACCCGCCAGCCTCATGCTTTCCATCGTTCAGGTCGCTGAGCTCGAAGGATACATCGCGGAACACTTCCTTGCCCTCAGAGTTGAGGACCTTCTGCTGTACCTCAGCTTTCCATTTGTTGCTTCGGGTATATATTGGGTCAGGGTCTAGGTTTTAGGGTTTAGGGCTTAGGGCTGCTTGCTTCAACATATTTAAGGTCTAGGGCTGTTTACGGGATGTATAGCAACAAATTCGTAGAATCTTCAGTAGGTGGCATTCTCAGTTTCAGGTGAGCTTGGATTGCAGCCCGCATGAACCTCTGAAGGAACTAGCTGCGAAGACTGGGCTTAAGAGTTTACTTCCTGGTGCTTCAGGGTGAGTGTGGGGATGTAATCTAGGAGCAGAAAAATACCAGTCTGAGGTCGAGGTTTGAGGTATTTTGGTGTGTCCTTTGCCACCAGTCAAGACTGGTGTGCACTGCACAGGAGGAGAACGGGAGACGATGTAGGAAAACCAGGGCAGATATGAGCTGCAGTCCAAGCTCCTGGTATGCCCCTCAAGAAGCCCTGTAAGGATCCCCTATATAATCCCTTAGGATTCAGGGTGTAGGCTGGAGCCTAGAACTCTAGAATCCTAAACTCTAGAATTCTCAACCCCAAGTTTCAAGCCCCAAGGCCCAAACCGCAAAATCTGGAACCCAAGAAGCCTGGAGCCTGGAACCTTGGAACCCTAGACCCTGAACTTGAAACCCTTAAAGTCTTAACTTAACACTATAAGCCCAAAAAACGCTGAAACCCTAAACCCCTAAACTCTAGAACCCTAAACCTCTAGAACACTAAACCCTTAAACCCACAAACCTTAAAAAGGGACCCTCCCAACTTGTCAGCTGAGGCGACAGTGACCATGAACTCGTCGCGGCCAGACTTGCGGTTCTCTCCAAGCTGGTTGCGTGCCTGCGGCTCTGGGATTTGGGGTCTAGGGTTTAGGGTTTAGGGCTTCAGGCTATAGGCTTTAGGGTTTAGGGTTAAGGGTTTAAGGTTTAGGGTTCAGGATAGGGTATGGGCTTTAAGGTCTAAGGTTTAGCATGCAGGGTTTCGAGTTTAGGGTTTAAAGTTGCATGTTTAGGGATTGCTGGGCTTGGTATGGTAGGGTTGCTGGATTAGGATAGTCGGGCTCAGGGCTTAGGATAGTACAGGGCATCAGGATGGTGGGTTTCGGAATTCGGAGAGTATGGTTTTCGGTGTAGGATCAGAAGGCTTAGGGCAAGGTGGGGGGGTTGTGGGCTTAGGGATCTGGAATCTTTGGAGTTTACAGTCTTCTTGAAGGCATAGACCTTCAAGCCTCAACCCTGAACCCTAAGCCCGGATATTGTCGAAGGGGTATTGAGATTTTTGGGGTTTTGGGGAGGAAGGGCTTGGGGTTCAAGGCTTGAAGAGTCAACTCTTCAAAGTCTTAGCCTCAATCTAGAGTTTAGGGTTCAGGGTTTAAGGTTTAGGATTTAGGAACAAACTAATACATATTCGCTCTTGGGAAGTGAGCTTGCTTGCTGTTCACCCTCAACTCTAAGCCCTGAAACCTAATCTGTAGACCAGGCTTCCTACCTCACTTCATGCCGAAAGTCAGACATCCCACGTGTGGATGGAGGAAATCTTGCACCATCCTTTTTCACCCTATATGGCACTATTACAGTATTTTGACAATCCTAGGTGGTGCAAGATTGCCTCCACCGACCGTAGGACCTTAGGGCTTAAGTCTTCTGCACTCTATTCCAAGCTACGCGCGGGTGAGTAGAAAAAGTACGCTGGATGGCCGAAATCTTGAAATTGTGCCCTCCCTTACATAGGCCATTCCCTGGGTGATACAAAACATCGGGGAACACAAGTGGTGCTATAGTGAAAACTCCACTTTCCTAGTATCCCCCTTATCAAGCCCTACAATACTCCCCATAAATTTTCCTATATAAACCCCTTGAAGAAGTTTAGACTATAGCTTAGGTGGTGCAAGATTTCCTCCATCCAGCCAAGTGCTTGGGATCTGTGGCAGCTCGGAACTACTGTAACCAAAATCTCAAAGTCAACGCATGTCATAACTACCCCATCAGTCGAACCCCTAAATCCTCTTGTCTCCCTTAAGAGGATGGAATATGGGGAATAATGGGGATCTTATCATGGTTTTGGGGAATTGCATATTCCATCTACTTAAGGGGGACTATATAAACCCCAAGCCACAAACCAAAGGCTCGTGCGCCTGGATCATGAATCGCGTCTCCACGTTTGCCTGCTGCTCCTGCACAACTTCTTGGATGCTAGTCGAGAATGGAGAAATGGATCCCTACAGTAACTCCTGATTCTCCCCAACGATACAGTAGCTTCCCATTTCTTTTCCATTCCTTCATTTCCTACTAACAACCAGTAAGACAAACGAATGGGTTGGGAGGCGGGCCCGCACCAAAAGTATATGAAAGTGGAAGTTATGGTTTAGGCTTGCGGCGTTTCGCGCCAACGTGCCACCCTAAGCCCATCTCCCCTCTCGCACCAACAGACACTCCAGAAGCTGCCCATTAAAAACAAAAAAATCAAACCCTAAACCCTCGAATCCCTAAATCTCAAATCCCTGGGCCCATCCCAAAATCCCATATACCAAAACCCCAAACCCCTAAACCCTAAACAATTTGTCAACTCAGGTCCTGCAGAACGCCTGGACCGAAGCACAACGACTTCTCTGCGATCGAGTTGAGGAAGTACAAGTAATGCCTTGGGTTTAGGGCTTAGGGCTTGGAGATGTTTAGCGTCTAGGGTTTCGGGTTAAGGGCTTAGAGCTCAGGGCTTAGGATTTTGGAGTTCCATGTTGGTTTGAGGGTTTAGGGCGTGGGGCTTCAGGTTCAAGGGGTTCTCCAGATTTCAGGCCCTTCGGAACCCTGAGACGATGTAAACGTCTTGTAGCAACTCTGATGATCTCCATAAAGAGAAACTCAAAAATGAGCTATAGTCTAAACTCCTAGTATCCCCAATGATAACCCTTATAGTAGTCCCCTATATTTCCCCTAGATTTCCCCCTTTTCAAGGAGTTTACACTATAGCTCAAATAGTCTTTCAGGAATCAGGGCCGGGGTGGAAGAGCCTGTAATTAGTGCCTCGAGTTTGGAGCACTGCTTAGGCTTTCGTGCTTTCTGGATTCAGAAGAAAGCACCCCAATGCGCGGGTGTAAGGTTTAGGCTTTAGAGCTTGGGGTTTCAAATTGATGGGGTTTGACAGCATGAGGACAATTTTTGGGCGCGTAGCTGCTCAAGGCCTAAACTGCAAGTGCAGAACTGCAGAAGCACATTTGCAAGTTTAGTTGGGGAGCGCAAAGCTTCTGCCAGTCTGCCTCAAAGGCAATACTCTAGACCTTAAACTCTATACACCGAACCCTCCGCCGTAAACCCTCTACTTGGACCCTCTTCTCTAAACCCTACACCTGAACAAAGATTGAGTTTTGCCAATATTATTCACAAACAAACCAACATGAGTATAGCATAACACGCTTCAGAACCATATTCTCCTTTAACTGAATATCGAAGCCGCATACATACGAGCTGTGTAAATTCCTTTACAAATCCAGCTTCCAGTTCATTCTGCCATGGATCTTCCATTCATTTCTGCACTAAGTAATTATGCTATTTCTCAAGACCCCAACACCCTAGACCACTGGACGCGAAGCCCCAAACCCCAACCACTACACCCAAAACCCTAAATCCTAAACCCTAACCCTAAGCCCCATCACCCATTGTACTCATCCAGGCCCATACATTAACTTGCAGCCAGGCAGCGTGGCAGTGGTTGTGAAATCTCGTGGGCCGATCTGCACTTTGACCTGCGCCCAACTATTTTTTAGGCTTTAGGGTTTCGGGTTCTAGGGTTTAGGGTTTGGGATTTGGCGGTTTATGTGTTGAAGTCTGAGATTTAGGCTTTGAGCTCTTGCAGTCTAAGCACTTGGAGATGCAAGACTTGTGGTCATGCAAGGACTACCTACCATTTCAGATTCCTAGCGTTGAGAGCTTTAGTTTTCTTTTCGTTCAAGATCCCGAAGCCCTGAAGCATACACTAGCCCCGAAGCACCAAACCCTCGCCCTAAACACATAGCCCTTATATTCAAAACCTGAACCGTCAAAACTGACATGAAATCCACGAAAGGACGCATGTCCTGTGAAAAGAAAGCTTTACAGGGCTCCGTGTTAATTCGGTAGAGGGCATCACTGCCGAGAACCTACACCCTACAAGCTCAAAGCTAAGTCTGCACACTCAGCCGTCATGTCCTCAGCAAACCAAAACCCACCTCACACCCTCAAGACCCCACGAATCCCTAAAACCTGAAATTACCTAAAAGTTCCCATCCGTAATCACTGAAACCTGCCAAACAATAAAGCCTATACCCTGAACCTTGTGTCAGGTTTGAAAGATGAAGGTACCCATGAACTACCCCAACGATGAAGAAATCCACGTCATAAGGACCCGTTGTAAAAAAAGAACAGGAAACTGCCTTAAATAACTCCGCACCCCGGAACCATAAACCCTAAACCTCTAAGCCCTAAATCCTAAACCCCTGAGCCCTAGACCCTTGACCCTAAACCCTTAACTCTAAGCCCTAAATCCCTTGACCCTGAACCCTAAACTCTAAACCCTAAATCCCAAACCTTTGATCCCCCTAAACCTAAACCCTTCCTCCCCTAAAGCCCCTAAATCCCTAAACCCTACAGGCCCCCTCCCAAACCCTACAGGCCCATAAAGCCCTAAACCATAAATCCCTAAACCCTAAATTTGCTTAAAACCCTAAACCCCCCGAACCCTACAGGCCCCTAAAACCCTGAATCCCTAAACCGTAAATCCCCAACCCTAAACCCTAAATCCCTAAATCCCCAAACCCTACAGGGCCCCTAAAATACCCTTGGTGAAGCGCCTGGCACTCCTTGGGACCGATGGTGCCTGCGACACACGGTGTGAGGCATTCGATGACCTGATTCGGAGTCATAGGGCTAAGGGCTTAGGGATATGTAGGGGTTTGGGGATTAGGGCTTAGGGAAAGAGGGTTAGGGTTTCGGAGTTTGGGGATTAGGGTTTAGGGTTTAAGGGTTAGGGTTTAGGGGTTTTGGAATTCAGGGTTTAGGGTTTAAGGGTTAGGGCTTCGGGGTTTGGGGGTTATCAGCGTTTGGAGGCTCCGGTTTAAAGTTAAGAGCTTGAAGCCTAGGATTTCGAGTTTAGGGCCTTGGGTTGAGGATTTGAAGTTCAGGGCTTACGTTTGGGAGCTGGAACCCTAAAGTCTTCTTCAGCCGAGGCGCTTCATCATTGATCACGTTCCCCTGGGTGGTGGCTGTGAGCTTGCCGCTGGAGAACTCGATGATCACCTGAGAGTCGATCCACAAAACCGTAAAGGGTTCAGTGCTTAACAATTTAAAAAAAAAAAAAGTGGTTGGTAGTAGCGATCATAATAGGATAGTACTCACGATCAAAAGAGTGAAACGAATAGTAGTAAGAATAACGATGGCGATTGCTCCCGATTCTGGGTTCAGGCTTCCACCATAGGTCACTTCGGTTCCGGCTTCTGGCACGCGAGTGCGCGCAAAGCCTAAACCCTAAACCCTCAAAAGCCTTCCAGATTCAGCATGCAGGGTTGTGTGGGGAGCTAGCCCAGGTCGGTACATTGCTAAAGACTAGAGATATAGCAGTAGCTGCAAGAGAGTATTGCATATCCCTCCCTAGGGGCTACCTGAAACTATGAACCATGATTCCCTGCCCGAAATCAAACACAGCAGAATGGCCAGGACTCTGACCTTAATTCAGGAATATATTCTAAATCATAGAGAAAATGATTTGGTGGGATATTGCTTAAGTGGAAAGTTTTAGGAACTTCTGGCTGTCTCTGACAAGGCGGGTGAAGGCCTGCTGGCAAAAAAACAGAAAAGCCAGACGGGTAAGGCAGACGCCTGAATATTCACCATCGCTATTTTATAGCAACCCTTACAAGTACCCCAAAACCGTACTCTCAACCCCTAACCCTACATGCCCCTAAACCCTACGTCTCTTAACTCTAAACCCTCTAGAAATCCTAAGCCTCCACAACCCCCCTGAACCCTAAAACCCAAGAGCCCTAAACCCTCTGCCCTACACCCTGGGCCTAAACCTCTAAACACCATACACCTTTAAGCCTCTAAAAAAGCTGAACCCCTATGCCCCAAACCCCCGGAACCCTTGAACCCCCTAAGCCCTAACTGCCCCGCCTTCCTTACCTACATGCTCCCTGCGTAATACCCACATAATCCCTATATGATCCCTATATAAGACTCTAAACCCTAATCCCTGAAATTCCTTCACCCTGAATCGCTCAACACTTCAATTGATCAGTGGCCATTCCGTTGGTGGACTGGAAGCCGACCCCATACCTTGGTGGGAGAGTGCAGCCGTCGTTTAGGGTTTCAGGGTTGAAGGTTTGCGGTTTCAGGGTTGAAGGTTTGGGGTTTCAGGCTTTAAGGCTTGGGGTTTCAGGCTTAAAGGTTTGGGGCGTAGGGTTTGGGGGTTTAGGGTTGAGGGTTGAAGGCTTAGGAGGGGACTTACCGTTTGGGGTCTAGGGCTGGGGATCTATTTAGGGTTTGGGGTTAAGGATATCAAGCTTTAACTTTGGGATTTAAGGTTAGGCGTTCTGCCTTGGGGTTTGTGAAGGTTTGATAGGGTTTCGGGATTCTTGTCTTGAGGGGCCACATCGCCAAAAAGTAAACCTAAAGCCTAAATGTTCGGTGGGCTTCTTGAAACAGACTGACCAGGAAGTCTTGTGTACCCCTGGCGTTCGCCACTGACGGGCTGGAACTGTATACGCTTGAGGGTCCTGCACAGGGAAACCTTCTGCAACCCAGAAAAGTGAGCAAAGCCCTAAGCCCTGCGACAAGAATGTTCTCTTCGCCCCCTTGCGGATCTAAAACATAATTGGAGTATACAACTCTGAAACCCGAACACCCTACAACTTGACAACTCTGGGCCCTTCAGCTGAAATCGGGAAGCCCTGCAACTCCACAACCCTGAAAACTAAAACCCCTGAGACCTTTGTGATTCTTTTCGGCCCTAAACCTTTATCCCCTGAACCCTAAAACCCGAAGCCCTAAACTTTCAAACCCTGAACCCTAAGCCCTAAGCCCTACACCCTAAACCCTAAAGCGTAAACCCTCATCCTCACAACCTTTATTGTCTTTTCGCATTCCAGCTGCACCGTGACCTTCATCTGACCAGTGACAGGCCCAAGAGGAGGTTCCACCTGGGGGCTTCCATAATTTTTCAAGGTTTAGGATTTAGGCTTTAGGGTTTACAGTTTAGGGTTTAGGATTTAGGGTTTAAGGTTTAGAGTTTGAGGCTTAGGATTTAGGGTTTAGGGTTTAAGGTTTAGAGTTTGAGGCTTAAGATTTAGGGTTTGGGGTTTAGAATCTAGGGCTTGGGGTTTCGGGGTCAGGGTTTAGCAGGGTTTGGCTTTCAGTGTTCCACGTTGGAGCAAGGTAGGAAAAGGACTTAAAGAATTCTAGGAGCTAAGGACCAAAGGGTTCAAGAGCTTGCGTAGTCAAGGGGTCTGTGGATCTTAAAGGCTTGAGGGTATGCAAGGTCCTTACGGCTAGGAACCCAGCAAAACCGCTGAATTTCAAACATCATCGCACAGCTATTTAGGCTAGTTTAGCTGCCTTGGTGATGGCGTACGGCGGGCCAACGATGGACGACACGTTGATTTGCCACACATCGTCCTCGGCAGCTGGAATTAATCAGACCTCATGTAAATTTTGACAAATTCTGAATCAGGCTCTGCTGTCTCGAGAAAAACCCCAATTGTCCGGCTGAGAACTGACCCTCCCCTACACCAACATGGAAGCACAAGAGAACCACCCTTAAAGGACAGTAGTCGTCGCTTGCTACGACTGTGCTGCAAATCGGGTTTGGGTTTTAAGGTCCAGGGTCTAGGGGCATGATTGTCGTGAATCCTGCTCACCAAACATATGAAGACTTGTCTAATGCCTGCCCGTGTGCAGGCAGCAACTCGCCATGACCTCTTACCACATACTACGGTTGATACACAGAATCATGCGTGACCTACATCCGAAGCCTTCAACCGTTAGTATACTTGAACCAGGACTTCCCAATGTAGTAGTAAGAGGTAATTTGGATCATGCAAAGGCTAAATATGAACTGCGGGTATTAGGTACTGCTGTACCTTAGTTTCAAGGCAAGGGGTTGAATTCAGCATACACCTTCATGCCTCACTCCTATAGCTCTGTATCCCCATGCAGGACCCCTGCCTACAACCCCAAACCTCCCATGGCATCCCAGATCCCCACATTGAAAAGGACTGTAGACTCTACGATGCTCTTTTTGGAGTTCCATGCTGGAACTTTACTGCCCAGAGTCCAGCCATTTGTTGGCCCAACCGCCGAAAATCACCAATCGCGACTCCTGGTAAGCTGCTGCCAGATTCAAGCCCAGGGACTTATAGGTTAGCAGTTTAGGGTAATGCCTGGCCTAAAACTTACCAGTAGTATGGTTCTAGGTTGATTATGCTCACTGTTGAAGTGCTACAAATACTAAAACAGGAAGGTTGTCAACAACATGGCCCTCTTCCCTCAACCCCAAACCTAAAACCCTAATTCCTAAACCTTATGGGGGTGTCCCCAATGTAGGTGCCTCATTATAATGGGGACCCCAAATGCACCACAACTTTGGAAGAATTGAAGGATACCTTTTGCAGACCCTCTCAGGTCTAAGGACTGCTATATGCAGACTTGAGGGTTTGAGGTTTGGCCTTTTTGGGCTGGGGTTTAAGGTTTAGCTTTGGATTCTAAACCTTAAGCCCTGCACCCTAGACTGCTTTGGGTCAATGTTCTGAGGGGTCAGGGTTCATGGTGTAGGATGAAAAGGGTCGGGCTGAGGCTTTAGGGCGCATGGAGTTGAGGGCTCAGACTTGCCGGGGTTGATCCCTGTTAAGGAACTTGAATGGAATCACACACTTCGGGTAGTTAGTAAATACTAGGGTTTCCTTATTCTAGCATCTTATACTTTAGTTCCTGCACGACAACCCAGAGCCGCCAAGTCTGCATGGTTCGCTTCTTGGAATATGAATAAAAGCTACAACATCATAGGCTTTAGCAGCAGAAATACAGACAACAAAAATGTATGCAACCATGACCCAGCAATCCCTGAAGCAATGCTGTTCACCTTGACCCCAAACCTGAGAACACGCAGCCTACGGTTCAAGGTTTACGTAGGGTTTCGGGACCCTGAACCCTAAACTGTACTCCACACCTGCAGCTTATCAAAATCACTTTTTACGTTCCTTGACAGCAATCCAGACTCTACCACATTCCACAAACCCCCCCCCCTCAGTCCTAGCCCCCAAAGGCCCCGAACCGGAGACAATCTAGGGGAACCCCAAGACCTAAGCCCTGCACCTTAAACCCTACTACAGGGGCCTAAATACTTGCCAATATCATCTTGAGGTCCATTTGAGGTACCATAATTATACAAGGAATATGAAACCATAATATTGGTAATTATTTAGACCCCTATAATTAGCTAAACACTACGTAAACCTCAGGCCTCTGGGTCATAGCAGATGGCCGAGTGCTCGCGCGGTGGAGGGTGGGAATCCTGCATCTAACGAGGCTCGGGCTTTGGGGGATTTACGAGGCTCAGGCGTTTTTTAAAGCCGGAGGACTGTTACGTCTGGACGAGGCCTGCGTTTACGTCCGGCAAGACAAGCTGACATCACTCATCAACCATCGCATCCGTCTGGGGAGCAGCTGTTGCAGTGGCAGCCCTGAGCGAAAATCCTACGGTCAACGTAAATTGCTAACTCTGAGCCCCTCCGTGTACAGGCGAAGCTTACACCGAGGATCACCGAGGTAATTTGCACGACACCGAGTTGGAACTCGACCCGGAACCCTGTACGGCTGGAAGCACTTCAGTAGGGCTCGCATTGTCCAAGATTTAGGATTTTGGGTTTTGACTTTGGGGCTTAGGGTTTTGGGTTCGGGTTTAGGGCTTCAATTTTGGGGTTTAGGGTTCGGGCTCAGGGTTTCAAATTTTTGCTTTTGCGGTGTAGGGCATGAAACTCTTGATTTGAGGGATGATCTCCTAAAGGCATGCTTACACTATTCACTTAGAACTCGGCTGCGTCATGTCTGAGACGCTACAGTGGCTTGATGGTAGAAATCCTGCATCACCCTGTGTACCTAAACCCCAGGAGCAGAATAGTCGGACAACTCACCGCATCCCAGGTGACCTGACATGACGCTAAGCGTAAAATCACCCTGCCCATGCGGTCCTGCAGGAGTTTATCGAACGGGTTTGGGGTTTAGGGCTTCGGGCTTAAGGCATTGCAGTCGCCTTGAACATTGGTGTTGCTAGGACACCCCTGCACTTGATGATCATGTTATGTCGCATGCGCCATTACGATGTCGAAGCTGCTACTGGTCCTGCTCTACCCCTCTTCCTGGAACTGTCTGGTTTCATTATGTCCTCTCTCCCTGATGACTCATCAGGGAGAGCTCATGAATTTTGACTGAAGACAGCCCATGTTGAGTTGATTCTCGACACGTCGGCTCCATCCAACTGGAAACACAACTTGAATCCAAAAATCCTACACCCAAAACCCTTAACGCCAAAGCTGCGACCAAAAAGTTTGTTCAGCCCGAAAACTCACTCACACCCCAATGACCCTACAGCCCGACTCCTCGAACGCTCACATGAGCCACAGTCCAAACTCCTAGTACCCCCCTTTATAACCCATATAACAGTCTCCTATAGTAGTCCCCTATATAACCCCGTTTCAAACTTGCCGCCTCGCCCTTCATATCCAGGCTTGGGTCGCTCCACCTCATGGGCTCGCCCATGTCCTGGGCGCCAGGTAACTTACTCGGGCTAAGTAGCGAATATGGCAATATAGTATATAGGGATTATATATGGCGATTCTATAGTGATAATATTCCCTTATTCTCCACTAAGAACCAGTAAGGTAAGACTAACCCTAAACCCTAAATCCTTAACACGAAAATTGTCCTGCTTCAAGGGGGGGTTGGTCAAGACAACGGATCCTCCCTAACCGCTGAATCCCCAAGGACCAGTAATTAGGGTTTAGGTTTAAGGGTTTAGGGCTAAGGTTTAGGATTTAGGGTTTCGGGTTTAAGGTTTCCGGCTTAAGGTTTAGGAGGTCACCGCAGGTGACCCCCATCTTGGACCTGCAGAGTGAACATCTTTCAGGGTGTTTTCTCACCATTGAGGGTGCCTCATGTGCCACCAAGCTGATGGTGCTACCTCAAACACTCAGCGCGATCCCTGAGCCTTTAATTCATATCAAGCCCCTAAAGCCCAGGCCCTAGATCCAAAGCCTGAGCCTTTAGACTCTGAGTCTCATACCGAAAAACTTTACACCCTGCTCCCTGAACCTTTGGGTTTACGCCTTTAGGATTTCAAAGTAGGGGTCCCTTCTGCACTCCAGGGATACTTGAGAGCGTCCTCGTTGAACAATCTCCCACCCTGGGGTCGCTCTGAAAGGGTTGATTACATGCATGTCATTTTTAAGAAAACCCAACAACCTCCACCTCAGATCTTCAAAATTCGAGCCCCAGCCCCCAGAGCCTTCATTGTCTTTGCTAGTTTCCTTAAATATGTGGACCCCAACACAGATCCCAAACTACTATAATCCTTAGTATGGAGACCCCAAAACTGTTGCCACTGTTTTAGGAAACCCCCCCTTTGGTAGCCCAAAACGGCACAAGCAGCTTCAACAGTCCCCCTGGTATCGGGGTTCAAAGTGGCAAGTCCTGACATAAGTATCTGGGGCGCTCATCTTTCGAATCCCCATATCACATCGCTTGGTAATACGTTCTCGGCGCCAGTGCTTCTCACCGCTTGTACTAAGCAACTCCCCCAAACTGCTGCGCCCTGAATCGTAAGGTGTCATTCCGCTAGGATCCCAGAACTGACTCTACATAAATCTTCTCCTTCCACAGACGAGAGGGTTTGGAGTTTAGGCTGACTCACGCATTCCTGGAACTCTATACCCGTTACCCTACTCGCAAAACGCAAGCTCAAATCCAGAAGCCCATATCCTGAACAGAACATCGAGACTCTGAGCACTAGGTCTCAAAACGCAAGCCTGGCGGATGAAATCCTCGCTGAGCTCTATTTCCAACTTAAGCCTCTCCAATGACCTGAAAACCCTAAATTTGAGAAACACCTCCTTCTTCCTGGCCGGGCAACGAGAACACCGATCTTGTTGTCGAAGACACCTCCGGTTCGGCCCTCGCCTCAGTTCAGGTTTAGAGTTTAGCCGGGTAGGTGTTGTAAGAGACTATGAGATTGGGGCTTAGGCTCCAGTATCCTGGGGTTTCCTAAGAATGGGGCTTTGGCTCCAGCATCCAGGGCTATCCTAAACCCCATCGCGGAATTTATCACACATTGCACCGCGCTTGAGCAGCCACGTTTGGTGCTTGAACCAAGTAAGGTTGTGTTAGTAGGAGGGACACCTCAGTCTATACCAGCAATTGCAGTATCCCCATAAACAAGCACGACTCATGTGGGGTGAGTTCCTGGGAAGTCGTGATAACTTGCCCAGATTCAGGATGGAGGGTGTAGAGGCTGGGGGGGGAGTTGGGAGGGGGAGGGTTTAGGGTTTCGGAGGGAGGGGGAGGTTAGAAGAAAGATACAGACTTCGGAGGTTTATGTTGAAATCGATTTCGGGAACACCCATACACACGAGATCCACGAGTCTTCGACCAATATGAGATTACATGCGTACGCAAGCTGATGAGAACTCTGTCCATAGATCTAATTTAGGACTAGGTTCCCGACTAGGCGGGTGTGGTATGGAACTCTAGTGCTACCTGAAATGGCAACTATGAGAGATTATAGGGTATGACTTGCCTATGACTTAACCCTGCTAGCCTGAACAAACTCACCATCCCTTTCCGGCAAGTCTCAGCAGAGGCATGGCAGTCTTAACAGCAACAGCATCGACCCCAAAACCCTAACCCACACCCAAACCTTCATCCTTGAACAGACAAGGCCGGAAATGCTAGACAAAATCAAGATTACAAGAGTCCAGCTGAATTTAGTGATTTGGGGTTTAGGGTTCTCAGAGCCAAAAACACTGAAACCACTGACACTAAACTCCTACTAGATTACAACATGCACAAACTACCAGTGCTTTTCAGAACGTTACATCCTGAACCTGTGAAACCTCAACCCCAAACCCTGGACCCTTAGCCTTATACACCCCTTAACACTCGACCCTCGCGCCCCTTCCCCCACCTCTACCTCTTGACCCTCAACCCTTAAAATACCCCGAGGCGCTACACCCCTTTCCCTTGAACCTGAACCCTTCAAACCCCTAGGCCTTACACCCCTAATCCCTAAACCCTAAACTCCAAACCCTACATAAACCCCTTACCCCTACCCCCCCTAAACCCTAAACCCTAAATCCCCCCAACCCTCGTTCCCAAACCCTAAACCCTAAACCCCTTCCCCCCCCCATGTCTCCCCAGGGCACCGTAGACGTCGGCGGTGCCGCCGAAGATGAAAACCCGCCAGGAGGGGATCGCTTCCACGAGCTGCAGGGAGCCTCGGAATTTGGAGTTTGGGATTTAGGGTTTAGGGGTTTAGGGCTTAGGATTTAGGGTTGGGTTTAGGGGTCTAGGGTTAAGGGCTGGGTTCTGAGTCTAGGATTTACGGCCTGGGGT
>CAJNIZ010004886.1:0-15622 GCA_905231905.1 Symbiodinium pilosum | reverse complement strand
CAGTCGAAAAGAGCATTAGGGCCCTAAACCCTATACCTTCCCCTAAACCATAAGCCCCTGTAGAGCTCGCAACGATCCCGGGCACCCAGGGCCTTCCTTCCACTGCCCTTGACGGGTAAAAGGGTTTGAGGTTTAGCATGGTAGGCCTTGGGCAAGAATGTATTTAGGGTTGAGAGTCTGGGGTTCTAGGTTTTAGGGTTTAGGGTGTAGAGTTTGGCGTTTTGGGTTTAAGGTCTAGGATTTTAGGGGGGTTTAGGGTATAGGGAATAGGGTGGGTTTTGCAAGATAAGGTTACCAATAATGGAACATCACATGGACAAGAACATGGACATGAAATGGAAACTACTACGTAGGGTTCAGGATTTAGTATTTATGGTTTAAGGTAAGAATTTTGAGAGGCCAATATAAGTTGAAGGGATTATAAGGGTTGGTGGGTCAGTGATCTTGGCATCTCCGATACGTCTGTGTCCAACGTTTCACGAACCGCATCCAGGCGCGTTTTCTGGAAAGTTCCTTTAAAAAAACCCTAAACCCTAAACCCATTTAATGTGATTTCCTGATTTGAAGGTTCCTGAAACGCCCTGCGGACCGTGCCTAAGATGTTGACTTCCTAATTGAAGGGAATGAGCATTTTGAGGTTTTTAAAAAGCCCTGGGTATCATACTAGTCTAAGGGAGTTCGGATTTTGAGGGATGCAAAAAACCCTGGGGACCATCCTTTAGATTTTGTTTTCCTGATTTATGGGAGTTCGAAAAAAGCCCTGGGGACCATACTTTTGATTTTGATTTTCTATACATGCAGACCCAGGACCCTGAGATTCAGGTAAGCAGACAAGCATCATACAAGCCATCTCATCCTCATTCTGTGTCTCGAAGTGAATGTGACTAGTAACACTAGTCCTGTAACTTAGCCTCAGCCCCTGGCAAGGTGTAGTGTTGTGAAGGATGACAGAAGTCGCGTGTTAATCTTGGGCAGAGGAATAGTCGGCAAAATGAATGTCCTCATCATGTTTTCCAGGTTTAAATGGGCTCCCTTGAACCTTGGCCTCACAAACGGCGAATGCTGCAGCTGCTGCTGCTGCTGCTGTTGCTGCTGCTATTGCTTGACGTTATTATGGATTGGGCATGGAGGCACTGGTTCTTGGATGCTCTCGAACAAGAACATTGCCATGCTTCGGGCATAGGTGCCCTGGTCATCGAATGTTCTGGTGCTCTCGAACACGAACCTCATCATGGGTTGCTCATGAAGTGGACAGCGCGAGGTCAGTGTAGAAACGGCTGAACACCAAGAAAAGCACAAAGTATGCATCAAGTGCACTGATCCAGCCCCTCCAAGAGCCACCTATGCAGAATCTCCCACGTTTTAGCATGTTTCGTGGCCCCCCCAAATGTCTAAAAATGCGCGTCTACAGGTCGATGGTAGGGCAAAACATATACGTCCCCAGAACTTGTACTTGTCCCAAGTATGCAGTTGCCGGGCACATGAGTAGCAATTTTTGGTGGCTGAACCAAATACGACTATATTCCCTTTTACTTTCAATTCTATATGCAAACGGAGGATATAGTCTTCCTCTACATTGGGTACCATTTTATCGCAAATCATTTTCTACTCAAATGGAATCTGAGGCTAGCGTAATGATCCAAAGCCGGATAAACAGTATAACAGTGTGCAGGAGTTTTGGAAAATCAAATTCCTAACACTTGACGTTCCTATACTATAGGACTGTACGGGCCTCGTTTTAGGATTTGGGGTTTTAGGTTCAGGGTTTCAGGATTTAGGGTTTAGGTTTTAGGGTTGGTGCATTTCGGAGGGGTGGGGTGCCTCAAAGGGGCTTTGAGGTCCAAGTCGGTTTAAATTTTCGGGTTTCAGGGTTTAGGACATCTTTTCGACGTAGGGTTCTGAAATTTCTTTGACTTGGCTTAGCATAGCCTAAAGCCCGGAAGCCCCAAAACCCTAGACCCTAAAGCCCTGAAGCCCTAAAACCCAAAACCCTAAAGCCCTAAACCTTAGCTCTCCCTCCATTACCCTGCAAGGTGGCCGCATGTACGGAGTTGGGTACAAAGCTGAAGGACCTCTTCAGCTTCAGACAAAGTGTTTCAAGGGGGGTTTAGGATTTAGGGCTTAGGGCATTCCATAGGGATAGATGGAGATTATAGGGGTCCTCCCTTACCCTAAGCGGGTCCCTCGGTTTAAAAGGATATGCGGGGATATGGGAGTTTAAAGTTTTGGGCTGCCCAATAAATAGGCTTGCCCTAGGGCTCAACATAGCCGAGGCCTTTCATGGTACGGTCTAGGGCCCAAAAGCCTTGGAATATGAGGTGTTGCAGCCCCAGGGTTGGAGTTTATCTACAGGGGTGTTGAGTAAGCACTTTGGCCTTTTTGGGGGTCCTAAGTTCTTTATTATAGTAAGCAAATTTCAAAAGGGAGCCTTGTTGGTCCTAGGTTGCTGATGATCCTGGTCTAGGATTCAGGAATGATTTCTTCGTGATTTGGGCTTAGAAGCTCAGGTATAGAGTTCAGGATTCGAAGCTGTTCATAGAGGGCTCTAGATTAGATGCGCTGTTTGGAATCATTGACGGGTGCTACCCTTCCCTTTCCATGGTAGCTGGATAATTGATGCAAAGATGATGTCGGCCCCCCAACAGGCGTTGGGATACATCGGTGCTGAGAAACGTTTGAACTACTGGGTCTTCTACCCCGTCAGAACAAATTTTCCTGAACCCGGAATCTTAAACACAAAGTACGCGTATCTTGCGGTGTACCGGAGGGATCCGGCAAGCTGTTTTCATTGGCCTTGTGCGCAGGAAAATGCATACGCGGCTTGAAAACAGATATGGTACTTTTCATAAATATGGGGAACCCCAATATAGACTCCAAACTACGAAAGCCTTGGTATGAGAACCCCCAAAATGGTACCCCCACTCCTAATTTGGGGAAACCCCATATTCAGCTCCGTCGCAGGCTCCAAAGACCCCATGTGTCAGGAATCGAAGAAGGATTGCTCTCGCTCTCGCTTCTGGGTTCCGTAGCTTTGCTTCCGGTGCTGTTGTGTGTCGAGTTTTCCTAAAGGGCCCACGTAGGTACATAGTATATACTTAGGGCCAGCCCCAGGTATATTTACATACATATACATATATATCTATATATGTATACATATACACGTATTGTGTATACATATATATATATACATGTTATATATTTAGGGTTTCAGGTTTAGGCCTCAGGGTTCAGATAGAGCTACATGGACCCTTTGGGTTTCGGAACGCCGCAGTCTCAGTCTGCAACGGGTGTGCAAGCCTGAATTTCTGACTTAGTTGTGGAGGGTCTAGGGTTTAGGGTTGAGGGTTTAGGGGTTTAGGGTTTAGGGTTTAGGGTCCTGATTTAGTTGTGGTCGATTGGCATAATGCTGGCATGTCTTCCGACCTTATTTGGGGGTTGAGGGGGACTTGGTCAGTAGGTTAAACTCTGGAGATAAGTCGGGTAATCACAGGTTAGGGTATATAAGTAGACCGACCAACTCCCCCTGACTCTCCAAGTATTGTCCTGAACCTTCATGCCTCTCATTATCTTTCAGCGTCTGCCATGAGGATGGCAATCTTGCAGCCTGAACCATAAACCCTAAACCCTAAACCCTCAGCCCTAAACCCTAAACCCAATGCAGCCTGGCTGTGGCATTTGCTTGCTTGAGGCCCAGGCTTCAACTGAAATTCTAGCAAGGACAGGTTGCACGAGAGGTTTAGGGTTTAGGGTTTAGGGTTTAGAGAGACAGAGAGAGAGAGAGAGAGAGAATGAGCGTGGGATGGAGAGAAGGCCTCAGAATTGGTTGATACGGTGGATACTAAAAATCCTGCATGACCCTACATACCATATACCTTGGGAATTATAGTACTATATTAAGGTACTGCAGGATTTTTACTATCAACAGTAGGACCCTAAACTTTAGGCCCTAAAGCCAAAACCGAGCTGGGAGTTGCCGGAGGCAAGAAAACATAAGAACAAGTGGCCCCTGCCCCGCCGCTGTAGGCACACTGCTTTTAGGGGTTTAGGGTTCAGGGTTTAGGGTTTAGGGGTTTAGGATTTAGAGTTTAGGGTTTAGGGTTTTGGTATATGATGATTAAGATCCCCATATACCCCATATTCTATCTACTTGAGGGGGACTACAGCTTCATACGCTTCCTCCTCAGGGTTCAGGGGTTTAAGGCAAAAATTGCGGGTTTCCCAAAATTAGGGGAACCGTTTTGGAGGTCCCTATGCAAGGGACTTTTGCACATTGTGGTCTATATTAACTATATTAAGGTCCCCCCAATTTAGGCAAACTATTACTTAGGGTTTGAACCCAAATCCGTCATCATTCCTTCTGTATCCTCTCGGAAATTATTTCCAATTCTTATTATAGTGTTAATCCAAGGAGCTTTTAAAAATATTGCCTTCGTTATAGGTTCCAGAGGATTACAGATCAGACCCTAAACCCTAAACCGTGCCTGAACCTTTCAGGACATCTCCTTTGCGACCTGCATCGTGAACTTTGACCTTCCGCTGAACGAACGGAAGCTATGCTGAAAGTTTAGGGGTCTAGGGTTTAGGGTTGAGTAAAGATCTTGGGTACTGCTCCGTAAACCTTAAACACTGAGTAGATTGGAGACCAATACCATGAACATCACCCCCACAAGGACTGCCAGTATGTGTAGGGTGGGGGGGAACAGTACCCAACATACACCCAGCCCTAGCCAAACAGAGATGGAAACTACTACGGTATATCGGGGTTATGTAGGGATAATGGAAAAGAAAATGGACATTATAAGGGGTTATATAGGGCTTCTGGATAAAGGGGCTGCTAGCCTCAAACTGTAGACTTGAGGATGTCCTAAGTTGTGAGAAGCCCTAACCCTGAAGCGTACCTCGTTGGGAAGCAGGGTGGCGGGTTTTGGGTTTGAGGTGGGGGAAGGTTCATAATACTGTGAGCATTAGGGTTTAGAGTTTAGGGCTCGGCAGTAACGATTGTTGGGATTGAGGAGCCCAGGCATAAATAGGGTACATTAAGCCTTAAACCCTAAACCCTAAACCTGCGCTCCTTGAATCCAAACTTACTTTGCGCTTTTCCGATTTGTAGTGGAGCATTTGCTGGCTTGGAACTGAGATCATCTTTGGTCTCAGGGTATAGGGTTTATGGTTATGGCTTTAGAGCTTAGGGTTTAGGATTTAGAGTTTAGGTTTTAGGGTTTAGGGCTTAGAGTTTAGGGTTTAGGGTCAAGGGTTCAGGATTTAGGATTTAGGGTTCAAGCTAATGTTAGTATGCAGACGGGGAATGGCACCCTAAATCCTAAAGAAGGGCTGACAGCCAACGGTACAGGGAACAATTGCCGAGGATGATGTTTGCATTGCTATGGGATGTTTGCCGCAATTCTCGACTAAGCATGCGGTTTGGGGTTTAGGGCAGCATGGATACGCCACATCATGAACTCTAAGCCCTTCACTCCACAACGTTGGCCAGATGTGAAGCAAATAAAAGCGGAGGCATTTCACCTGCGGCATCGCTGTATGTGAGCCAGAGTCTAAACGCCTAGCATCCCCCTAATAATTCCTACGATAGTCCCTTATCTTCTCCCCCCAAATAACCCCCTTCCAAAAGTTTAGACCCTAAACCCTAAACCCTCAACCACAAGGGCTCAGGTAAAAAACGTAGAAGCCTCAAAAGATAGGAGGGCGAATCGCCTCCCAGCCTACCTGAAGGTTCCAAGTGGCTAACTGAGCTGTAGTCTAAGCTCCTTAAAGGGGGTTGTGGGGATTAAACCACAACGTTATATCCACATGTATCTCAACCCTAAAGCCTAAGCCCCTAAACCCTAAGCCGTAAGCCCGTAGCCCCAAAAACCTCAATCCTAAACCCTGAACTTACGGTCATCCTTTATGTTGTTTCTTACTTGAAAATAGGGTCTATGTCTATCATAGGGGTATAGGGTTAAGGGGATATTTGGAGATTATGCGAGCTGTTGTCTAGACTCCCAGTACCCCCTTAATAACCCCTATAACCATAACACTGCCCCCGATTATCCCTATGTAACCCTCTTCAAGGAGTTTAAGCTGTAACCCGATTGTAGCCCATATAGAGATTATTTTGAAGATCCATTCCCCCACTCTCCTTGAAGCACCAGTTAGGGTTTAGGGTTAAGGTTTTGGGTTATCACCTTGCTTTCCCAGGAGGTTCCTCCAGCGCTTTGGCGAAGGCTTGCCATTGCTGGTCGTAGCCATCTCGGGGCTACGGAGTAACGCAGAAGCCTGAACCTTAAACCCTGAACCCCAGACCCTGAACCCTAAAACCTGAATCCTAAATCCAGAATCCCAAACCCTAAACCCTGATTTCTAAACCCTAAACCTTCAGCCCCCAGTTGTATGGCTGCCACTGCCATTGACAAGAAGTTTGCTAAACAAGTAGAGCTCGCGCAGTTGAACAAATCAAGGTTGTGGAAGTGCCTCGTCAGGGCATACTTGTGGGGGCCAGGGGTACTTGTAGGCAGGTTCGTGATGACACTCGCTGGGGTTGGGATTAGGGTTGTAGGTGGTGTACGCACACTTTCTACATCCCCCTGACCCTCCCTAAACCTAAACCCTATACAATCCCCTATATATAACCCCGTTTAAGGAGTTTAAACTCTAAACCCTAAACCATCCACTGACCCTCCAAGTAGTCTTCTCAAGCCCTACCCAATATTAGGAGTTAGACATTAACCCCACCCCCCAAAAAATTATACACACCCAAATTCAGAACCCTATTAGAGCCCTATTAGGCGTTATCAAGCTCCGTATAGTCCTGATTAGCTCCTAAAACCCTGGGGGGAGGGGGGAGTACAATTGGTGGGGGTTGCATTGTAACGCCTAAGCCCAAAAGCCGACAGCCTGGGACCATCATCAACTTGCTGGCTTTCAGCAGGGCGGTTCAGGGTGTAGGGTTTTGGGTTTAGGGTAGGGGATAGCCCAGTGTAATGCAGTAGTTTCCATGTTCTGTTTCATTCCTTCTTTCCCTGCCAACAACCAGTAGGTCAATCCAAGAAGGAGGAAGAGGAGGCTCTAACCCTGAACCCTAAACCTGAGACCCTGAAATCTAAACCTTGAGCCCTAAACCTTAAACCTGGGAGGGTTAGAGACATCAGGCCTTCGCTGGTCGTGCCTGATATGATATGAGCTATAGTCTAAACTCCTGATAAGGGGATTACATAAGAGATTTTAATATAGGGGATTCTTATAGGGGTTATTATGGGGGACACTAGGAGTTTTGACTATGGCTCATGTGAGGGCATGGGGTTGCAGGATTTAGGCTTTGGGGTTTTTATGGGTTAGGTTAATGCACCAACCACGAATAACCCTAAACCCTAAACCCTAAAAAAATTGGCATCAAAGTTAGGATGGCCCTGGGCTAAGGATACGGTGCAGGGTTCAGGGTTTAAGGCGTAAGGCGTACACTCCCCCAAATTGACATGGAAGGACTGTAGTCTTTGTCGGGCTCTTCTTGGGTTTCCATGTTAGTTTCCGGGAGTGTAGGGCATCATAAGGCAAACCCGTATAAACCATACCAAGTAAGCAAACTGTACTCTGGAGGTCGGGGCGTCGTTTGGTTGGTTAGCGGGCTCTGTAGGCCGGTACATGCGAACATGAACATGCCGAAGACTAACGGCCCGTTCTAGGGGACCAGCTTTGAAACCTAACGGTTTAGGGTTTAGGGTTTAGGGTTCAGGATTTAGGGTTTAGGGTTTAGGATGAGCAGGGCTTTACTGGATCTTTGTAATGGGTCCTTCATACGTTTGTTTCGCCCAGCTTTCCTTACATAAGTAGGAGAGATAAGTCTTTTTTCTTCGTCTGCCAACAGGTGTTAAGCTTTGAACAGAGGAGGCTTGCTACTGTACTTTGTACTCTCCCAGAATCTGAAACCTTAAGCCACGTTCAGGCAACAGCCGCCTTGGCCCAAAAGTCAAGATCTTGACTTACGTCTCAGAGGCTTCGGATGTAGTTTCTTGTTTCTCTTTTGATTAGGATTTAGAGTTTAGAGTTCCGGGTCCAGGGATTGGGGCTCAGGTCCGGTTTAGGGAACCTGTTCAGGTGTGTTTTTCGGGCATTGGGCAAGGTAAGCAATTCAGGTAACATACCTCAGATCATGCCCCAGATGTCTAGCGTGATTTCAAGAGTTTTTTTTGTTGACAAGTAGTGTTGATACGAAAATATCCTGCATGAACCTTATATACCATAGTACCATAGCTCCCTATGTATAAGGTGCTGAGGGTCATGAAGGTTTTTTCATCGTGTTTGACCCTGATTTTTGTCGCTTGTACGTTTTACAAAAGATTATTTTCGTCGTCCTCGCCCTCTGCCTGACTGAAAGTCCTAGGCCCTAAGCTTCCTAAACCTTGGGTCATTCCCCTTCCGAGTAACAGTCCTTAGAGGGGGCTATATTATGGGGCTTTATTATCCACAGTGGTAAATGTTATTGTAAGGAGCCCTAAAGCCAACAACAGATGCCGCATGTACTTTAAGGCCGACATGGGAGCTTTCCAAACTGATCCCTGTATTGGGTTCAGTGTTGCAGAGGTTTAAAGTCCTAACCCCAAACCCTGAACCCTTAGATAACCTCCAGCTAGCCTCCCAATCTCAAAACCTGGGATACTGCCCCATTCGGTTTAGCGTTTCGGGCCGTTTAGGGTTTAGGGTTGACAATCCCTGATCAAGTGACTGCTGCGGGGTGGGGGAATTACCCAGCCCCAACCCCACCCCCCAAATTAAATAAACCCTAAACCCTAAATCCACACATCCCCGAACCTTACCCTGTTCCCCAATTCGGCACACCTAAACCCCTAAACCTGAAATCCCTCAACCTTAAATCCTTGCAGGAAAACTTCATGGATGAATGGGCAGACGGCCGGAAGGAGGCTTGAGCCACAGGGCTTTGAAGGTCACAAGGGTAGAATTTTATTTGGGGATACTATGGTACCCATTATAGATTAAGATTATATCCTCCTTTTGGGGTATAGTATTTTTATAGGGAATATAATCTTACTAGGTTCAACCACCAAAACAAACGCTACTCACAAGGGATGTCCAGAACTGGGTCTAGGGCTTAGGGGTTGGGATTTGGGGATCGAGATTTAGGCCTTGAACCCTATACCCTAAACCCTGAACCCTATACCCTGAAATTTATACCCTAAGGGTTTGTAGTTTAGGGCTTGGGGTTTGCAATTACGGTTTGGGGCTTCAGGGTTTAGGGCTTAAGGTTTTAGGGTTTTGGGTTTAAGGTATGGGGTTTGGGGTTTGGATCCAAGGTTTTGGGTTCAGGGTTTGCTGCTCATTGTACCCCCCTTCCATATAGCCAAAGTTGTTTTGCGGGAGGGTTCCAGAGCAAACAGGGTTCAGGAATGTTGGGTTGTACCCTAAACCCTAAACCCCCACACCCCCCTTGGGAATCCCCAGAGTGTATAGGCCACAGTCTTGATCTCCTTTAATCCCAAAAAGATTGGACATACTGTTGAAGGAGGAAATCTTGCACCACCTTAATTTAGGGTTTAGGGGTTTAGGGTTTAGGTCCCTAAAGTCCAAGGAATTACAGTAGTGGGCCCTTAGGTATTGCAAGATTTCATCAAGCAACAGTATCATTCTTGCAGGGGAAGGGCAGGGATTTTAGGATCGGCTTGGAAGAGTTGGTTGTGCGGTTCTGGGCACGGTCAAACCCTAGGCATCCAAGTATACAAATAATACCTATACATTGTAAAGTCTATACAAGTTGTCCTACACCCCAAACCCTAAACCCTAAAGTCTATACAAGTTGTCTACATTGAGCTGTGTGGATCCTTAGGGAAAATGATCACAATTTGCTGCAGCGTTGTTGCATAAAACCTTGAGCTGCTCCACTCTTGTAAATTATGGTATGTTATAGTATATTATCGTATACTATAGTATATTACAATATATTATAGTGTATTCTGGTATTTTATGGTATATTATATTGTAAACCAAACTAACAATGGAACTCCATATCGCGCCGTTGCAAAATGACGCTTTTCGAGATTTCAAGGGGCTTGGTACAATCGGGGCACCTGTGGTACCACGTGTTACGGATCTGGCGGATTTCGTGACTTGCCCTCAGGGTCCATGAAGCTATATGGTAAACACTGGGGCCTTAAAGTAGGTATATGGGAACCCCTTTGGGCCTTAAGTATATACCATATACCTACATGGACCCTTCGGGTTGGGCCTGTTCTGTTCTCACGAGCTTGGAACATGATGAGGAGAGCAAACGCAAGCAAACTGAGAACGTGCCCAAGCACTTGAAGCAGTAGGGTTCAAGGTTTGGGGTGTAATGTGATTACCTGGACAGCCAACATAAGTTGAAACAATATACCCAAGAACCTTAAACAAATAGCCTAAAGGGCCATTATTCTACATACTTTTGGGTTTAGGTAGGGTGATTTGGGACTTTCCAGGGTTTAGGGCTTAGAAGCTTTGGTCCTAGGGCGCCATTGTTGGCCTAGGCCAGTCCGGCAAAAACTCAGTGACCTTGCTGGCAGGCGGCTGTCTTCCCAGACCCCGCTGAAGTAAAAGGATCCCAAAAATGCAGCTACACCAATATCCAAAAGGGTTTAGGGTATGAACCCATTACTGTACGACATTGGGGAAACTAGTAGATTATAAAGGGGGTGGCATTTTTTTGGATCCTTTTGGGTGCCCTCGGTTTGCACACCGCGGTGTAGCGGCAGGCTCTACGTGGATTTCATAGGGTTGAGGGTCTAGGGTCCAGGGTTTGGGGTTTAGGGTAAAAACTCCTTAAAGGGAGTTATACAGAGTATGGGGGAGTGTTATAAGGTTCTTAAGGCGGATCCTAGGAGTTCAGACTATAGCCCGTTGAAACCCTAAGAGGCTATTGGTTACCCAACCCTGCCCCACACGAGCCCTAGGTCTCAGCAAGTGTACTCATAATGCAGAGCCGTTACAGGCCATACCATCAAAGCCCAGTACGCCCAGTAGTATGAACATAGTTAGTCCCCGTGACCTTCCGACCTTCCGAGTTCGCCCTCGAAACTGAAGCCCAACTCCAACATCCTACCTGGGCAACCCAACAGGCAGAACTAAATTTCTCGTTGCCAAACAACCCCTTCCTGGTTAGGGGCCGAATCTGCAAAAACTCACTCTAAGACTTCTGGTGGCTTGGCTATCCAGCTAGGCCTAAGTCCCGCGAGCATATTTACAGGCCCCCTCCCCCTAAGGTCCCGCCCACCCCTGAAAGACGCCCCATTCTCAGCCAAAACCGCCGGAGGCTTTGGAGCAGATCGCTGCAGCCTTTGACAGCCCAATCCCCGAGGAAATTCAGAGCTTCTCGGCAGCAGGGTTTAGGGTTTAGAGGTTGAGGGTTTGGTATTTGCTTTTTTCGGTCAGGGTTTAGGGTGTAGGGTGTACGCTTAGGCTTTCAGGGTTTAGGGATACTAACCCGCTACTGGAGAATCAAATCGACAAGGCAACGGCATATTTAATAGAACATAAGAAAACTAAAACCATGTAGGGATTAGGGTGGAGCTTCAATCCTGTATCTGCATTCTGGACGCTTTTCTGCAGAAGGGCCAAGCAACGCTTTACCTCATACAAGCTGTCTGCAAAGTGCCCCAACCCGAGACCCTACACCCTAAAATCCTTAACCCTAAACCCAAAACCCTATACTGGTCCGGCCCAGAGAAACCAGCGCTGTCAGACTGGCTTGGATCTGCGCGGCAGAGCAGGCTCACAAGGATGAGATTTAGAAGGAACTGAGCGAGAAAGTCACATGATCCATAGTCTAAACTCCTAGTCTCCCCATGCACAACCCCTATAATATAGTGGTCCCCAATACCATTCATTATACAACCCCCTTAAAGGAGTTTACCCTAAACCCTAAACCCGGTTCACATGCGCTTTGTTCAAGAAAGGCGTGCGCGCCTGGACCTTTAGCCAGTCCTCCGCTCTGGAGTGCCCAGCAGAGGGTTTAGGGTTTAGGGAGGATGCGCGGGGATGTCTCTGCTCATGCGAAGACATTCAGAGTTTAGGGTTTAGGGTATTGGGGTTGTATAGGGATCGAGGAAAAGAAATTGGAAACTACATGAAACTACTATAGTATATTGGGGTCATATAGGGAAAATGGAAAAGAAAACGGAAATTACTATAGTATATAGGGGCTATCTAGGGGTAGATATTCAGCAAGCTGATGGATTTCTGGGTAGGCCCCTGGGATATCTCTCATATTCTCCAACGGCTTTAATAGGGGAGCCTATATGCGATTTTTGTTGATTGGTTTTAGGGGCCAACCCCGATTTGAGATTTGAGGTTGGTGCCCCCTCGAAAGGGCCCCCAACGTTGTTGCAAAAGAGCCCACGTGCATTTGTCTAACATATCCTTGAGTGCCTCATGAAAAGACATGCGGGCAGTACTAAAAGATCTTGCATGCCCCAAAATACTGTACCTCAGGGTTGAGGGTACCTGCTGTATTGAGATTGATGATCATATAGTATGCCCCAGTCATGCAGGCTTGTAATATCAGCAGTCACACTGGAAAGAGCGTCCTTTCTGTTTTTTGTTTCCCTGATTACAACGCGATTTGGCAAACCCCTCCGCCGTGAAGGCGATGATTGTTCTCCCTAAAAATCCGAAGATCTGCGCTCCTAGCCAGAAATTTAGGGTTTAGTGTCTGGGTTTAGGGTTTAGGGTTATAGGGTTCAAGGTCCGAGGCGTAGGGTTTAGGGTTGAGGGGCAACTCCAAACCCGAAAGCCTGATATTCCCTGCAAAGCTGGACAAACCCAAGGACTTGCATCAGAGTCGCGTGGCAACGACGGCTGGCAACGAGATCAGGCTTACCGAGTGTGTCAAGGGTTCCCCTACTACCCCCTCTATACTACACCCCCTGGGTGCTCCCTTAACTAAGCTGGGTCAAGGATGTTTAGGCTTAATTAAGGCTCATTAAGGGGTAACTTAGGACAGGGTACTATAAGGGGGGTACGCGAAACCCTAAACCCTGGAAAAACTCATGAGTTAGGGTTAGAGGTTGAGGGGTGAGGTGTGTGGGCTCATTTCGGGAAGACTATGCCCACATACTTCTTGCAGAGTTTATGGCTCAGGTCTTAGGATTTCCCCTAAACCCTAAACCCTAAACGGGTTTAGGGCGTAGATTTCACCCGTCAAGTTTGTTTCAATTCATTAGGCTCCTGCAGTAAGCTTGCTGGAGTTTTGTAGGGAATAGGGACCCTCGGACCCTAGAGTATATTCCCATATTCCTTACTAACCTTCAGCAAGTAGATGTAGGTGTGAGCAGCTCCTAAAACCCAGCCTCTAAACTCTTGGGGTTCAGGTTTGTCCAGTTTGTGGTTTTGGGCGCGGGTTCTGGTAGCAGGTCTGTGAGCGTGGGGGTCTTGGGTACCTCAGGAAAAAGTTTACTAAGGGATCTAATGGGGAAACTAAAATCAGACCAATCTTCAATGGTTAGGGTTAAGGGTCTTTTAGTGTGCTGTTTTGAATGATACGGGTTCGCCCCGGAACGACTGCGGCCAGTGTTTATTTTTTTTTGCTACGCTAGACCCTAAACCCTAAACTCTAAACCTCGAGGTTCACTTCAGAATGACTGTAGATTTCGTATTTGGCACTGCCCCCTTCACAGACAGTTGCTTGATGGATATGCTAGGAATACATACATCCCTCAAAGCTACCCCTCTTTACAGACTGGTTTAGGGTTTAGGGGCGGGGGCGGTACGCAACCTGAATATGGCAGCTGCTAAAATAGTTTCATATGATCGTGAGGAGGTACCCCTATAGCACTGTCCAAAAGCGGGTCCCCAGAAGCTCCTCTGTTGAGAAAATCCGCATTCCTAAGCGCTAGGCCCTGACATCCGGCACCATAATCTCCAAGACCTAATTCTTTAACCTCAAGCCCTTCATTTCCCCATTTATTACCGGGCCGCTTTTGAGCTTCCACATGGGAGTTCAATGAACCACATTAAGTGTTTCCTAATCTTGAGACACCCCACGGCCCTACGGTCCTGAACTTAATATATCCCCAAGTGTCCCTACATACCCTACAATCCTTGTTGACATCCGTTTGACTTCATTGGGACGATAAGGCCTCAGCTATGTATCCCTACATGTTTGTACGTAACCCGGCATGACCCCCCATGCAATTCCTGTAAGGGGTCGTCAATTTGTGGATAACGAGGTATGGGAAAACAAGTAATACGCATATAGTATCTTCTGTTTACTTTTGTGGATAGCACCAGTTTTTTAGGGCTTAAGGTTTAGGCGTGCTTGACATACCTTCAACCCCTAAAAGCTAAACATTGATCCAGTTGGGAGTTGATACCCCCACACGATGTTCATCTGTTTCTTCTGCTATCCATGTACATTCGGAATATACCTACGCATGCGTAGATAACCGAATGTGTACATATATATATATACATATACCTATAGCTAGCCATAGATATGCCGATATACCCACATATGCCTATGTTCCTACCCGGTTGGAAACCCTAAGCACCTAAACTCCGAACCCTAAAAGCCTGAACCCCCAAGAATCCTGTACCCCTAAACTCCAAACCCTTGACCATAAGCCTTAATTCCTTCGCCACAAATTCCTTCGCCACACCCTAAAACCCAGATCTGTAAAATCCTCAACCCTGAAGACCTAAACCCTAGAACGCGAAACCTCGCCATGCAACTTTAGATTCCCACCCAGCCCCTTCCTGTGGTCAGGCGGCCTCGTCCTGGGATCAGCCAGCCAGCGGCTGGCAGCAGGCGAGCTTTAGAGTAACCTTAAGCCATCAACCCTACACCCTAAACCTTTAACGTTAGGGATTTCGGGTTTAGGGCATACGGGCTCAGAGTCTGCGCCCATTTTAGGGGGAGATTTAAGGTTAGGGGGTTGCGGATCTAGGGCTTAAGTCCAAGCATATTTTCCAGGAATGCCAAGCAGGTGGGTTTGCGTTGAGGGTTCCGGATGGTCCAGCTTTTGGTTTTAGGCTTGCGTTCTGGCTGCGGGCCCATTTTACGAGGACTTTAGCCTTTGTGTTGGGTACTGCCCCCTGCACGGACAGTTGCATGATGGTTAGGAAGGATACAGCCTAAGACTACCCCCTCAAACCTACCATCTTGTACAGACTGTTTCTTTGTGGGGGGCAGTACCCAACCTGAATATGGCAGCTCCTAAAATAGTTCATATGATCGTGAAGTGGTACCAACAATAATCCTCTTCCACAGCCTATGTGTCCCTTGGTCCCGTGTAGCTCCTCTTTTCCGGAAGGTAAGCCCTCCATATCCCCGAATATTCCCGGGTCGCTTTTTGAGCTTTCGCATGGAAGTTTCCATGGATGGGCGGCCCCAATGAATCCTCAAGCTTTCAATACTGGGGACCCCAAAAAGTATTTCCAAATTTTGGCAAACCTTCAGCCCTCGATATACCGACATATCGCCATACAATTCCTGTTGACACCCTTTGTAGTTTTTTGTGACGAGAAGCCCTCGACTATATCCCTATATGTTTGGACATGACCCTTCATAATCCCCATGTAATCTCTTTAAGGGGTCACGATTTTGTGGATAACGAGATTTGGGAAAACAAGTAATAGCAATGTA
>CAJNIZ010004884.1:6160-20232 GCA_905231905.1 Symbiodinium pilosum | reverse complement strand
ATCCCTAATCGCTAAACCCTAAATCTCTAAACCCTAAACCCTAAGCCTACATCCCTAATCCCTAAACCCTAATCCCTAAACCCTAAATCCTTAAACCCTAATCCCTAAACCCTAATCCCTAAACCCTAAATCCCTAAAGCCCTAATCCCTAATAATCCCTAAGCTGCAGCCCAAAGGCCGCCTGTTGGCGGGTTTGCGAGCTTGAGCTCTTCGGGGATGAGCTTGGGCCTTGCTAAGAGCTGAAAGTAAGGGTTTTAGGGGTTTTAGGGGTTTAGGGGTTTAGGAGTTTAGGGTTTAGGGTTTAGGGGTTTTAGGGTTTAGGGAGTTGGGCTTAAGGTACCCCAGTAGTGCCCTTTTTCCCTTTTTATTCGGGGGTCTCCTTAGTAAAGCTGATAAGTAGGAAAAAGGGTAGCCTGATTATTGAGGGTTTACTGGGGAACCTAGAAGAATGTGATGGTATGGGATTTAGGGTTTAGGGATGAGGGTTTAGGGTTTAGGGATGAGGGTTCAGGGTTTAGGGATGAGGTTTTAGGGATTTGTATCTAGGGTTTAGGGATTAGGGTTAAGGGCTTTGGGGTTAGATACCAGGCTCTCAAAAGGGTGTAGGGATTAGGGCTTAGGGTTACGGGCCTGAACACCTAGAATACTTGCAAAACTGGAACATCTAGTGGGAATCAAGTTGACAGGGCGACGTACAGGGATTCTTATGTAGTGGCCCACATGATTTCTGGGTAGAGTCTAGGGATATGTAATACTCCAGTTACATAAGAGTCGTAAAGGGATGATCTTGCCCAATATCTAAGCCCTAAACCCTAAACCCTGGGTTCAGGGTTTAGGGTTTAGGGTCACATTACAGTGGCATTGAGTTTGAGCTTGAGGGTTTGGGAGTTTGCTAAGTCTTGCGGCTCAGAAGCTTGGAGCTAATGCTGTCGGATTTGGGCCTTAGGAAGGCCGGCTTAGGCTGCCAAGCATCTTTACGGTAGACACTCAAAATCCTGCATGACCCCTAGTACATTATACTTGGGAATTATGGTACTATAGTATAAGAAGGTCATGCAGGATTTTTTGGTATCAACAGTAGTAGTTAAACATTTGTAGGGTTTAGGCACCAAAGGAGGGCAACTTGGCCCTCCGGATCCTTACGTTGCCTGTAAAGATTCTTCGATAGATGGTACTGGGCTTGATTCTGATTGTTGTGATTCTTAAGCAGTTCAACAAAGGAACAGAGCCTCAAAGAGATGCAAGATCGCGAGGCTGCGCGATCCTCTGCTGCCAGCTCGTCTGAAAGAGTTCCCATCGCTCATGCAGTGCCAGGGCTAAAGGATGAACATTCATTCAACAGCCCTATCATCAACCGAAAGCTGTGCATTCAGCTTAAGGCACGTCGCCCTGGCAGTGTCCACCAGGACGAGCCAAAGCAGGCGAAGGCGAAGACTGCCGCTGTTGCATGCGCAGATGCTCTTTGGCCGGCTGACGCTTGTCTCGTCTCTTCTTCTGGCAATCCGGCTTTGGCGAAATGTTCTTGGACTTAAGGGCTTAGGGTTATGGGGTTTAGAGTCTATGTTGGGTACGGCCCCCACCAGGTAAGAGTATAATAGGGTCATATTGAGGGGTTACATTATATCCGTGTTCTCATTCTTACTGAGCGGGGCCAGTATCCAAGGTGTATGTGTTGAGAACCACCTACAGAAGTATGATGTCTTTTAAGAGACAGCATCTGTATTTAGCAAAGCCTCTGGCGCACATGAATTCAGATTATGTTTGCGCAGGTCGCCAAACTCTACGTGATTACAAGAGAGCTTTCTGCCAAAACAAATCAGCCGTACAAAGCTACCAAAACCCTAAACCCTAAAGCCCTCTTGCCCTTCTTTAGCCTCATTTGGTTGGGCCCTTTAAGGCACGCCAAATCACTGCTCAGGAAGCGTTGTGTATGTTTGCAAGGGCACCATTTCAGAGAACTCGACATCATTTCCACGTTAGCCACCCAGACCCAGACTCATGTAGGTAAGGTGAGTAGTCCATTCAAGCCCCCCGCCCCAAGCCCTTCAACAACCTAGAGTCCTCAACAGCGGATGAGCAATTATCTTGGTTCTGCTCGAACCGAGGACTGGAGGGTTCAGGGTAGAAAAGGAGAATCAAATGAGCTATAGACTCCTTAAAGGAGCGTTATTTAGAGGATTATATAGGTGAGTATTGTAGGGGGTATTAAGCGGGATACTAGGAGTTTAGAGTATAGCACAAATGGAAAGAGGGTTTCAGTGAACCTCGTTTGCCTGACATTTGTCCTTCGTAGGGCCACCGGTCCCACCCTCCGTTGGCATCTGCAACCTTCAAATCTTTAGGGTTTAGGGTTCAGAGACCGGTCATAGTGGTATAATAGGAACTGGAAGGGGGGTCCGCATAGTCTACAGCCTATACCCGGAGCCTTAAACCCCACTTAGCTATCAATCCCTTAATCCTAAACCCTATCCTCGTCTACTTGGGTTTACGGCTTTCGGTCCCTGAATCTACCCTTACTGACGTTTTGAAAGGCAATAGCAGTGCCTCCTAGCCCAGCTGGGCTAGTTCTCCACCTAGGGGTTTAGAGTATGATTCTTCATCCAGCACTTTGAGACCCAAACCTTTATACTGTGCGTCAACATACTCTAAACCCTAAACCTCAACCCCTAAACCCTAAACGCCTAAACCCTCAACCGAAACCCCTAAACCCTAAACCCGAAAGTCACCGAGGCTTTGCTCGGATCGCAAGGCTCCTTACATGTGGGCGCGGCTCTGAGATGACATAAGCTACGGACTAAATTTGGGGGGGACCTATAGGGGAAAATATAGGGTGTAGGGTTTCGGGTTTTAGGTTATAGTGATGAGGGTTTAGAGTTTAGGTTTTAGGGTTTTAAGGTTTAGGGTTTACGATTTAGGGTTAAGGGTTATTTAGGGTTTAGAATTTAGGGTTTAGGGTTTAAGTCTAAACTCCTTAACAGCGGTAGGGGGATGCTAGGAGTTTAGACTATAGCTCACATGGGGGGGTGGGGGGCATTGTCCAGACTGCGGGCTCTTCAAATTCTTAGGGTGCTCATGATGGCAGGGTTCCTCATCTACACCCCATGTTTAGGGTTTAGGGTTTAGGCTAAAATTCTGACAAACTTCCGGATGGGCCTTTCGGAAGTTCAGGATTTGACGTTCTAGCCCCAAATATTTTGAGGCTTTGTGTCAAGGGCGACAGAAAGGGCACACGATTTGAGACATCCACTGCGTCGCTTGGTCGCCCAACAGAGAGCTGGGCGAACGCTTCGCTTACAACTACCCGAGGTTCTTGGAACTGGAAAGCTCTTGATGTTGTTTTGCTACATTTCCTGCCTACCCACCCTCATAAGCGATACAACAACCCCATCTCTCCCGGTGACCCCTTCTTGAATCTCCCTGACCCTAAACCCTAGATGATACTGGGTTTAGGGAAAAATTTTCCTACTCTACATGCCAATAATACAGTAGTTTCCATTTCTTCTTCCATTCCTTTCGCAGTCCCCCATGAGACTCTCCAAGTACATTGCAGGTCATGATCCCGCGAAGCCCTTTATGAAGCAGATTCCATTCACGTTTTCATGTTGTTTCCATTTGATTTTCAATTGTCTTTAAACCCTTCTCCCTAAACCTTAACCCTTAAACCCTAAGCCCTGAACCTTAACCCAAAACCCCTGAACCTTAATCCTTAAACCCTGAATCTTAAACCCTAAACCCTCCAAGTGTGGCTCCGGCTTCCCCACTTAGTCATATTGGGTTTAGGGTTTAGAGTCCAGACAGTGTTGACTGACCTGACCTTCCTGGAAAGTAATCCCCCAAAAGCTTTTGGGGTTCCAGGCTGTAGGTTGTAGGGATTAGGGTTTTACGGTTTTAGGTTTCTAGGTCTGGGGCTTGGGTTCCCCAGGATAGGCCCTAGTGTTCAGTTTAAAGTTCAGGGCTTAGGGTTTAGGGTCTATACACCACCTGGCTATGTCCTAAATTCGTAGCCCCGCGCAATGAGCCCTCAACCCATTAATCCGAGCCCCATAAACTACATGAGTTGAAAGACATATGCCTTCAGGAAAAAAACTTAACCTGTCTTGCCGGAATATGAAGGCCACTGCAAAAAAGTGCACATGTCAGGTATATCTCGTTGCCAAAGTTGAGGGTCTTTTCCGGATACTCGGACGCCCAAGCTTCAAACCCCAAACCCCTCAACTCTGCACCCTAAACCCTAAATTCTGAACCCTAGAGCCACCCAACAGAAAAAAAACTAAGACCCAAACGGCTCTGAGGTTTCCAGCAATGGCCTGCCAATGCGTTTGGCCCTCGGCTTGTTCGCATAAGGCACCTGTTGAGCTCTAAACCCCAAACCCTAAGCCCCAAACCCTATACCCCAAGCCCCTAAACCCTAAGCCCTAAACCCTAAGCCCTAAGCCCCAACTCTAAACCTTAAACCCTAAGTCCCAAAACCCCAAAACCCCACACCCTAAACCCTAAACCCTGGAGGTAGGGTTAAGGCTTGAAGGGTAAGGGTCTAGGATTTGGGTTTAGGCCTGGAGGGGTCAGAGAGACCCCAATCCCTAAACCTCTATACCCTAAACCTTAAACCCCTAAGCCCTAATCCCTAATCTCTCTAAACCGTAAACCCTAAACCTAAGCCTGTTGGGGATTCCCTGAGCTCAACCCGAGGCCACGATGCCGGGCTCCAAGCTGTGGGCGATCGAAACCTGGCGGGAGGAAGCATGCCGAGACCTCAGCGGGGAGTGGGGTTCGGGGGTGGGGGGGTGTGTTTAGGGGTTTAGGGCGGATTTTGGGATTGGAGGTTTAGGTCTTAAGGATTTAGGATTCAGAGTTAAGGGGATTTAGTGTTTGGGCGTTGTTTTTCATTGTGATTCGTTTTGGTACCCCAAATATACAGGAGAACCACATGGAAAAGACAACGTCAAGTTAAACGGGAAGTGGGGTTATGTCGGGGGTTGTAGGGTTCAGTGGCCGGGACTTGTGGACTAGACTTCAGGTCTCTGGGTTTCGAATGTGAAGTAGGGTTTACGGGTTTCTTGCTTCAATCTTTCAGGGGCTTAAGTTCTAAACCCTAAACCCTAAAACCTAAACCCTAAACCCACCCCAGACCCTAAAACCTAAACCCTGAACCCTAAGTTCTGGAATGTGGGCCCGAAACCCTAAGCCGCAAATGTGGACTCGTGGCCTATAAGTCAGGTGGTCTACTCCGAAGTTTGCCCAGTTGAATTCCTAAACTCTGAACCGTAAGCCCTAAATCCTGAACCCTAGATCCTAAATTCTAAGCCTTAGGTCTTAAATCCTAACCCTTACATCCTAAATCCTAAGCCTTAGATCCTAAATCCTAAACCCTAGATCCTAAATCCTAAGCCCTAAACCCTAGATCCTAAATCCTAACCCCTACACCCTAAATGCTAAACTCTAAAACCTAAACCCTAGATCCTAAATCCTAGCCCCTAAACCCTAAATCCCGAACCCTAAACCCTAAACCCTCAGCTATTCAAGCAGTGTGTGGGATCCAGGGACTTCTGGGTGCTTGCCTGAGTTCTTCCTAGCTTCAAGCTAGGTATCTCTTCAAATAAGCCATAGTCTAGACTCCTTAAAAGGGGGTTTAGGGGTTTAGGGTTTGGTCTCTAGGGTTTAGGGTGGGAAACACCTTAAAAGGTGATTTTTTATAGGTTTGTAGTATAGGGGTTATTCAGAAAATTCTAGGAGTTTAGACTACAGCTCAAAATGATGTACCAGGATCCTGTTGACCACCCTAGGAAGCCGGTAAGGAGATAATTAGATCATGGATTCCATGGGTTCGTGCGGAAAAGGGCTGGAGGTCTTACACCTAAACCCTCCTAACCCCAAGCCTCAACCTCAACTTTGGACTCCGTACGCAAAGCCATCAAACCTAGGGTTTTGAAGGCCTGGAGCGTCTGGGGGTAGGAGTTTAGGCCGCAGCTGCTAAGGATGTAGCATGCGAAGGTGTCCGGGCGTCTAGGATGTAGAGGTGTGTTTGGATTTAGCCTAGTTATAGGCTACATGTTAACAACCCTTACTAAACCCTAAACCTTCTTGTTGAAACAGTCCTGGGACACACGGAGCCCGTATTATGTCTGAAAAAGGTAGGGAGCCTCGGCCCGGGTGGATTTTGGGGTTTTTGCCCCCCTTTAGTAGATAGAATATGGGTATCTGGGGTTATTTGTATAACTTACCCAAAGCCATATTCTATCTACTTCAGGGGGACTATAGGAGTTTGGGTTTAGGTTTTAGGATTTAAGCTCCATGCTTTGGAGCTTGGCGTTTCGGGTGCAGGGTTTCAGGCTTTGGGGGGCTTCTGGTGCTGGGTTCAAGGCTTATAGGGCTTGCAGAGGTGTAGGGCTTTCAATCATAAACCTTAAGCTCTATTTTTCCCCTATATAACCCCAATATACTACATGTAATTTCCATTTTCTTTTCCATTTTCCCTATATAACCCAATATACTACATGCAGTTTCCATTTTCTTTTCCATGTTCCCTATATAACGCCACTATACTACATGTAGTTTCCATTTTATTTTCCATTATTTAGGGTACTTACTCGTAACAGTCTATATTAGGGGCCCTATTCAGGGCTACATATAACCGTATTATAATTATTATCCAACTGTTACTGAGGGGGGGCAGTACCCAAGTATTAGGGTACTTACTCCACACCCAAAAAGCCAAGCCTGTCAGGTGCATCAACGACTGGAGAGCATCCAACTGTTGGGCCGCACACTTATGGTACATCAGAACCCATCTCAAACGAACGTAGCTATTTAGGGTGTAGGGAGTGTATGCAGGACTTTCATTGTCAACCTAGGTATTTAAGGTCCATTTCCGTTCAGGTTTTAAATTCTATGAGGTTGGGACAGTTTAGGCATACTAGCAGATCGAGCTGATTATAGCTGATATCAACTGTCCTAAATCCCCTCAACTTCTAAATTCCCTCAATTGGGTGCAAAAGGCGGCCCGTCGGCTCTGAGTATATAAGTCATGCCTTCACTGAATGTAGGGTCATACATAGGGCGGCATATGGGGTTACATAGGCGTATATAGGGATCTATAGAAATAAATAAATATATATATATATATACACAGCCATATGGGTGCGGGATCTATGGGGGGGTATGGGGCTTAGGGTTTAGGGGGATCAGGCCCCAGGGAACCTCAAAGCAGGCGCGCATCCACATCGCACAGAAGAGGGCTTAAGTCCTAAGCCCTCAAGGTCCAAAAATGTGAGTTTCCCAAAATTGGGGGGGGGTGCCCATAATAAGGATCATAATATTTTGGGATCTATTTTGGGGTCCCCCTGTTTAGGAAAACTATCAAGTAGCCCAATGTAGGTTAGGGCCCAATGGAGGTAATACTTGCGTACTTGAATCCCTAGGGTAACCTACTGGTACACAGCTTCAGGCATGTGATTGATTCGGACAAAGTTTATGGGTCCTACGACCATGGCGGCAATCATGCACCACGTCGGACAGCCATACATACTACTATAGTTATAGGGTTTAGGGTTTAGGTAAACCCTAAACCCTTAACCTTCTATCAGCCGTGGAAGTCCTGAGAAACAAGAGAGAAGGTTTGGGTGTGGGGTACAAAATGGGGCTCGTCCTATCCACCCCAAGGCAGAGTGTACCGTATGAGAGTCAATATGATCCCTACACAGGGAGGGGTTCCATAAACAGGGGTCACCGATATAGACCCCAATATCGTATACTCCTATAATAGAGACACCCAAACAGGAACCATAACCCTAAACCCTATAAACCCTAAACCCCTGTACAGCCCTGACGTTGGAGCCCTGCGGTCTCCTTCTGACCACTGTCAGTCTTGTATGGTAGGTTGTCAAAATTGTTGTCTCTTCGCGGTTTAGGGTTAGGGATTATAGTTTAGGGCACCTTTCACTGGGTGTATAGTACTAATAGTGATTACTTAGACCTGAATAGAGGGTAGTTGGAGGGTCTAGGTTTTTGTACCCCTGTTGTACTGTGACCTCTTTCCTATCGTGTACCGTTACACAAAAGGGAAGCAACCCCCCATACATCCATCTGGGTCCCTACGGGTACCCTACTTCCCCCGAACCCTAAACTCTGAACCCTAACCCTCAACCCCAAACCCTAAACCCAAAGACTTGCAGTGTAGGGCTTCAGGCCGCAGGTTGTAGATTGGGTTCTACCAGGTTCTCACCCAAAGGGTCCATGTAGCGGTATTGGGGTTTGGAGTTTCGGGCTACCAAAATTATTTTTTGTAAATAATGGGCTTTCCTTATCATAGTGATTTAAGAAAAGTTCCTCAACAGCAATCAAGTATATAAATGATTGGGACTTGTCTTTGGCACCGGTTGAGGGTTTACGAGCCATTTATTTTTGGGTCACTGTTGGAAATTCTTTTGATTTCTAGTGTATTGAAACCTAACAAGGAAGGAACCACAGTTCCTAATTCGCATCCTAATTCTGCTCATTCGAAAACATAAGCTAAGCAAGAATAAATCACCACCCAAAAAACTGACATAACTTGCGTTCCTATTTTATATCCCAGCAAGGATTCAGTTTTGGCTCAGACCCTAGACCCTAAACCTTAAATCCTAAACCCTAATCCTTAAACCCTAAACCCTCAACCTTAAACCCTAGCCCCTAAACCCCAAACCTTGGGCCCTAAACCCTAAGCCCAAAACCAGCAGCCTTAAACACTGGGGCCGAGGAATCCATCAATCTGGAGTCGATGACGCGACAGTGCCACGAAGAAGCTGGGTGTCCCGCCCGGAGCCTGGCAATTAGGATTTAGGGTTTAGGGTTCATGATTGAGGGTCTAGGGTGTAGGGCTTAGGGTTTTGTGTATAGGGTTGAAGGTTGAGGGTTTCAATGCGCTTTAGTGTACTGTAGGGGCCTAAATAATGTTCTGGTTCTAGACTCCTAGATTCCCTGTATAGCCATGGTTGACAAACGTTGTGATTTGTCAAGATTTCTGTAGTTGGGTCTGAAAATATTTACCAATGCCACGGTTCTTCAGTCCTTCTGGGATCCGGGCATACGGTACTTCAAATAGACCTCAACATGTTGTCGGCAATTATTCATGCTTTACATTACAAGGAGTTCAAAGGCTTGGGCTTCCGGGGTTTGAACGTGTGGCTTTCTTGCTTTGGGATGGTATTTCCTTAGCAAAGGTGTGTTTAGGGATTAGGGTTTTGGGCTTTGGGTACCCTAAACCCTGAACCCTAAAACCTAAACCCTAAACACCAAAAACTGAACCCTAAACCCTAAAAAACGAAATCCTAAACCCTAAACCCCTCTATTTGCGGGCTTGAATTTCATCTTTTGAGGCTGCGCCAGGGAAGGTTTCACCCCCCCAAAAAAGTCCACCCAGAACCGCTGGAACTTGGTCCTTGTAGGTTTCGTACACATGTGCTACTGGGTAGGCCTTTGGGTTCCTGAAATATTCTCCTTTATTGGCTTTATAGGGACCCATTTATACTAATATATTTCTAGGGTCTCTAAAGGCCAACCAAGGCTACAGAGCCTCCAGAATCAGAGCTGGGTTTAAAGCTCAGGGTTTAGGATCTGGCGATTAGGGTTTAGGTTTTAGGGCTTGGGGGCCTACAGGCTTTACAGGAGAGGAAAATCAGACGGAAGAACACAATTGAATGCAAGTTGATAAAGGGTTCTGATTCAGGGATCAATTACTGTAGCATGGTCTGGAGATATGTACCAGTTATCTGGGTCTAAATTTTCCTCTACTTGTATCATGGGGTACCAAAAAAATTCCTCAGCAAGACATTGGTAATTTTTTAGGCCCCTGTCTTAACCATCCGGACAGGTGCTATGCGCCATTCACGGGTTCAATGCAGGCAATAGCGCGAAACTTCAAACACCAATACATGGGGCTCCTTGCAGCTTGTATTTTGCACACCAGACAAAAATAAAGGGGTTCTATAGGGGGATTCATAGGGATAATGGAAAAGAAAATGGAAACTACTAAGGGTTATATTGTAGGGATTATATTGGTGTTTTCCCGTTGTTCTCCGGCTTCGTGAGCAGCTAGCGTTATCACTCAAATTTGCTGGGTGCGCAGGCATTTAAGATTTTTATCAGAGTGCTTAGTATTCATTTGGACCACCGCAGCCTAATGAAAAAAAGAGCTCCTGACAATGAATCTTTGCAGTATGGTGCCAAGACATATTCTGGGAATATTTGTTAGTAGGGTGGTGGTGGTGGTGGTGGTGGTGGTGGTGGTGGTGGTGGTGGTGGTGGTGGTGGTGGTGGGTACCATTCGGGCAGGCGATTGTTTCTTGAATTTGGTGTCGAACGATTTGAGCCGAGATGTCGCCATCACAGGGTCCAGATGGCCCGTCCAGACTAGTCCGAACTCTGCACTGAGGGGTCCAAGAACCCTAACCTGCAACTTCTTAAGGGTTTTCTTCATGTTTTTTTGGTGGTGTTATGGTTTTCTGTGCTTGTGGACCAATGGTATGGGGATTCAGTGAACCTCTTCTGTAGGGACTATGAGAGTTTTAGGGTTTAGGGATCAGTTCCTACGACTAAACCCTAAACCTGCTACTGTCTACCCTAGACCCTTAATCCAAACACCAAATATTAACTCTGCCCTGGATCCTAAATAGCGTACTAACCCTGCCCTTAGACCCTAAACCTCTAAACCCTGCATCCTAACTGGACCTTAAATCCTAAAGCCCTGCCTAAACCCTAAATGGACCTTAAATCCTAAACCTAAGTTAAGGGATCACAATAGTACCCCCCCCAATGGTAGCCCCCCCAGGGTTTAAGGAGCTAATAAGGATTATTTTGGGCTTAATAAGGCCTAATAGGGTTCTAAATCTGGGGGTGTGTACCTTTGGGGGGGGGTACTATTGTAATCCCCTAGAAGTGACGGCATCCTCAGGCCAGCCGTCGCTTGGAGACAGAAACTCCCTCCGACGAGCTTTTTATCGACGAGGACAGACATCTGAGCCATGGTCCAAACTCCTTAAAGGGGGTTATTTAGGGTTTAGGATTTAAGGTTGAGGGTTTAAGTAAAAACTCCTTGAAAGGGTGCTTATATGGAAGATTATATTGGGGAGTATTATAGGACAAATTAAGGGGGATACTAGGGGTTGAGACTATAGCTAGTTTTACAGAAATGGTGTAGAGGGGTATCATACCCCCACGTATGCGGAGGGATTGTGGCGTAGTGTCAAGAATCAACATGTGATATGAGCCCTGGATGAAAGTTATAGTATATTCCTTACAGGTCCCCCTAAACCCACTATACATCCCGGTATAGCTCCCCTTCAGGCCAATTTCCGTTGGTAGCTCCTACAGGAATAATGGAGAATCAAATGGAAAGGAAAATAGAAAATGAAGCTTTTCCCAAAGTTAGGGTTCCCTGTTGGGGGGGCCCCATTCTAATATAGAGACAGTGAAATATAGTTGGGTCCATGTAGGGACGGGCCCGTAATTCGTGGAAACCGCCACGTGAGGTCTTCAAAAGTCTCAGACTGCAAGCAATTTTGAGTTTAGGCTTTAGGACCTTGGGCTTACTTAAGTGCTTAAGGCCTAGGATTTGAGGGCTTGCTAAACCCTAATCCCTAACCCTATATATCTCTACAACCCCCTGACGTGACTCTCGCAGAGTCTTTATTCCAAGGGTTCGGCATCCGCTCATGAGTCGACGGGCTTCCTGATCTGACATAGACCCTCCAACCTTTGCATTGCAACCGCCCAATGCCCTCCCCCGTAGCCGCAAAACACCCCGAACTCTTGTAAGGTACCATTTATGGTGCACTTCTTTGATAAAAGGGTTTTCCGCCCCGAAGCCCTAAACCCTAAACCCCCCCTAATTACACTGGAACATCCCAAACCCAACTGCAGGTCTTAATTGGCAACTCTTACGCAGTCCCTATAGAACCCAGACATCTACACCCCCGAAAACTAACATGGAAACCCACGAAGGCCCCTAAAAAGACTACAGTCCTTCTAAAGGGGCACTTTATGGGTGTCCATGTTGGTTTGGCGGAGTGTACATATCTACAGAGATATCATTGGGATTTTAAGTAGAGGCAGGTGATTTGACTGTATCGGGGGAATGGATAGGTTCATTCGTTGCAGGAGCCCATATCCGAACCTGCATCCTGGCCCCTTGGATCATGGGTTGGGGGTTTAGGGGATTTTGGGTTGAGGGCTTAGGGTTAGCATGCGGGTTCAGGGTCATTTGGGGGTTGCGGGGACTTTGCAAAGAATGGAAAAGGCAACGGACTTGTTCATCTCAGGTATGGTTCAGTGTGTAGGGTCAGGCGACTTAGCAAGTCTAGTTATAGTTATAGAAGCAGAATATGCCTTACAATCACCCAGCTGTTCCGATCATAGACCTACATACTAGGTTCCTCTGACCCTCAAGGTATGACTTATAAAGCAAGATGCCCTTGGATGACCAATGAGGGAGGACAGCTTAATCTTACGGGGATGGCTGAATTCTTTTCAACAGCTTTCCCTCACTCATAAGGGGTTTGTCAGAGGTTGGGGTATGAAGCACTGCGATCGCTGCAGAGGCGGCGGAATGACGGGAGAGTAGCCTAGCAACGCCTACAAGCAACAAGGTTACGGTCACACGGGTTTCGGGTTTAGGGTTTAGGGATGTTGAATTTGACGTACGAGTAGCTCCGACAAGAATTGGTGCATGGTCCAGTGTACTTCCATTGACCAGAAAGGGGCGTGTTTTGTTTTTTGGGGGGCCTTTTCGGGTTCTCCGCCGGTCATTATGGGCAGGGTATGAATCCAAAACCTAGTTCGGAACACTGAACCCTAAAACCCTAAACCCTACACCGCCAGAGTAACCTGCAACGGACTGGACAGTTTTTTGGCTGACCAGCGTTACTTCTCCATCTTCTGCCTACGGTATTGGGTTTATGATTTAGGGTTTTGGGTTTACGGTATAAGGTCTCAGGCTTTAGTGTTGACCTTCGGGATATTCACATATGTTCCGTATTGAGTTCATAAGGACCCTATGTACTAATAGAAAGGGCCCCAAAGATCAACCCAGAGCACAGCCTGGTACCTGAAACTATCGCTGCCCGTGTCTCGCCCCATAGACCTTGTACATGCAACTTCATGATTTCGTCAGAGATTAACCTGGAGCTGCTGAAGTTGTGTGTACATGTTCGGTGGTGCTTTCCCTTTCCTCAAAGGCATTTTCTCGGAAACAGGGCTTCAACCCCCCCATTGCAGAAGCCCAGCAGCCGAAATAGTTGCCAGCATTCTGCCTCACACTCCTTCTATTCGTTAAACGTCCTTACATTACATGAGCTACTGTCTAAATTCCTAGTATCCCCCTTAATATCCCCCTATACAGTCCCCTATATAACCCCCCTTTAAGGAGTTTAGATTATGGTTCACATGCATTCCTCCCAGAAAAGCCGCAGATCAGGTTACCGAGCGCAAGCAGCTCCAGGCATCATGGGAAGTACCCAAGGGACAATGACATCGATACTAAACCCTAGTACGGAGTTGATGTTACATATGTTGTGGTCTGTTTGGGGGTTTATAAGGATTTAGGAGAATCCATACCCTAAACCCTAAACCCCTATATAGGGCCTGAACACTTGGAATAGGTTTTAGGTGTATACTGCTCACATGAGCCATCCTGCCTGGCCCCCGTAACTTAGATTAGGGTTTAGGGTTTAGGGTTTAGGGTTAGACTATGAGAATTCTCAGGGTAGGGTATGTAGGGCCATGCAAGGATTGACCCTCTTGGGAGATTGCCGTCAGGTTTTAGGGTTTGTGTTTCGTACGCAGACTTCCTAAACCCTAAGCCAAAAACCCTAAACTGTAAATCCTAAACCTCAAGCCCTAAATCATGGTTTAGGGTTTAAAGCCTAAAATCCTGAATCCTAAACCCTAAACTAAACCCTACAAACCCTCAACCCTTCTCTGTGGGGACAGGCTTCCAGGGGATTTGGGGTTCAGGCGCCAACCCTCGGCGGAGTGCGGGTGTTAAATTTGGGAGTCCCGAGCCCCACATCGATGCCATTTAGGACTTAGGGGTTTAGGGG
>CAJNIZ010004883.1:0-14442 GCA_905231905.1 Symbiodinium pilosum | reverse complement strand
ATGGGGAAAGTACACCTGCGTTGTGTACCCCAAACTCTACAAACCCTAAAGCCTAAACCCTAAATTCATAGTGTAGCAGATTCCATCTTCTTTTCCATCCCAACTTACCCTAAACCCTAATCGACCCAAGCGCTACAAACCCTGAACCCGAAATAATGCACAGTAGCGGGATCCCTTGTATACTTGATTCCCTAAACCCTAAACCCTACACCCTATATAACTTCCGATGCATTCTAGGCTCTTCCACCTTGGCCGGATCTAAAGGCGCCGGCGCCTAACATTCGTTGGGGGGTTAGGGTTTTAAGGCTTTAGGGTTTAGGGGTTAGGGTCAGCGGGTTACAGGCATGTAGGGTTTGGAGCGTTTAGGGTTTTTAGGTTTTAGGGTGCTGGGTTTCTAGGGTGTACGGCTTTGGCGTTTTTAGGGCTGTTTACGGTTTTGGGTCACTGGGGTGACGGTTTAGGGCTGCCAGCACCCTGCAATTTAGTTTACCATAAGAAATACCTGCAGTTTCAATGTATAGGTGCATTAGCGGGTGTGTAGGGGTATGGGGTGCGCAGCATTTATGGGTTATCCCAACTGATAGGGGGTTTAATCGCAACCAAACTGTGGGTAGTCCGGCTTACATCGCTTTAGGACGGATAGCTCCAAATACGGAGCCCTTCAATGCACGGACGTTGTTGGAATCTAGATATGGTAGTGGATGAGAATTCCTGTTCCCAAAGTGCCATGATGGAACATGATTTCCTCCGCAGCTTCCTGTATAGACTCATGGAATCCTAAATAGTTTCCCCAGAAAAGTTCAGTCAACACCACACCCATATATTGGCATTCTGAGCTAAGTAGAGATGTCCCTGTTGGGAGGGTAGGGTTGAAGGATTGCGGTAGAGTGCTTGTTAGGGGTCCTCCTGGTCCCTCAAGCCATAGAGGGATAGCATCCTGACAATAAGCCAACAAGACAAAACTGCTGACGACTCTTTGCTCCATCTGCAACTGGTAGGTGTACCCTGCATATTAGCAGCCTTATGATACAGGGGACCCAGAAAGGGATCCAAATTCTCACAACCACCCATTACTGTTAAGGGGTTTAGGGCTTATATTCGTAATGCAGGATTGGCGAAAAAGGGTACCTTTCGGGAATCCTGGGGATATACAAAGCCTGAAACTGGTACTTTTTCGGGGTGTAGAAGGAAAATTGTGGCGAATTCCCAAAACATCACAAAGCAGACGCGCAATCTGTCACAGGTTCGCTGTACATTATCCTCACTCCCAACCTACACGCTTTGGGTGTAGAATGTCAGGCTGACAGTAGCAAGCACGGCTTAAGGTTTACGGTCTAGGGGTCCTGTTTGCCACAATAATGGCCGACTTCTGCGCTGAGCAAGCTTGGCGACAAGATCAGAAAGTCTTCCCTTGACCCTCCCCCAGCCAACATGGATGCCAAAAGGGGCCATACGAAGAGTAGTGTCCCCTTACCAAAGGTGTAGATAGCAGCTTCCGAAGCTTGGGCCTCTGCCTTACATATACCCTAAAGGAATCCTGCACATAGGCACCCCCAGGTTTTGGAAACCCCCCACATGTCAGATATGATACACCAAAACCACCTCTTCATCCGTGGACTATGTCCACGAGCGATTGTTGTTAGCGTGCATGAAGATGGGCCAGATAACTGCAATGATCCTAGGCCTCTCAAATACGGATACCAACATTCATAGAGACCATCGTAGTCTAGGTAACTTTAATTTTGGGGGTTCAATGCTACTATTCTAGGTATTCGTGAGGCTCAGGTTTGTATACGGGAGACTTTGAACTGCGCCCGCAACCCTAGACTCGAAACCCTAAGCCCCCAACCACACTTGCTCCAATAAAGCTTGCGTAGCATGATTCCACCGCCCCCCACAAACCCCCAGCTTCCATCTTATTTTCATGTACTTTTCCATTTGATTCTCCATGATTGGGCCAGCGTGGCCTGAAAGTTGAAGGGAACGTCTAGCTGGCAGGCATGGCCACCGCGCCTGCATGCGTTGGGTCTACAATTGGGCCAATGCTGCGCAATCATAAAGAGCTTCTCCGTGGCATGGTTCTGCAAAGCATTAACAACATCTTCTTGATCACTTCGAGAAGCAGTACTGAGATTCTGTCTGTACATCAACATGTCGAAAGCCATGAACCTGTCATGCCAGCAGTTACCCCAATCCTTTTCTAGTGCTGCCTTCAACAGCGGATACACCCCTGATAATGAAGAGAGGAAGTAGGATCAGAAGAATCTCTACCTAACAATCTCAGTTCACCTGAAGGGCCCACCACCCAGTTCATCACTGTTGGGCCCTTTTTGCGCTCAGAAAGCTGGGCACCATGCCCCAAAACACGAGGACCTTGTCTTTAAGTCACAACTTGTCAAGGGCGGCTTCTTGACCTCCATGGCTCCATGGGTTTGCAGTGATGGGCTGTCTCAACCGAAAGCATTGCACGGGGACAGTCTTGATGTCTTACGAAGCTTTCGAGGTTAGCCTGTTGGACGGTTGAAATCATGGATTTAAACGTGTACGTCCGCAAAGTTGCGACAGGAATCTTCGCGTTCAGGCAAATGCTTTGCGGCCGCGTCCAACTACCCCGAATTGCGGGGGAAGGCCTTTTACAGAGGCTGGAAGCAACGGGCTTCGTGTGCAGGAACCCGGGGCAAGGGACCCCAAACTCGACCCATGGGGCCGCTTGTGAGCAATGTGTCACTGTCGAGCAGATTCCGGACGTTCAAAGTGCTGTGGGCGTGAGAGCTTGGAGAGCCGTCTCTGCGGCCATGCAAGCCCTCATAGCTTGCCTGGGAAACTTATGGCTGGCTTGACTGCAAAGGCATGACCCTATAGCCTATAGCGTGATGCAAGAAGAGCTGCGCTACTGCGGCTTCAAGTGGCCCGGCTCGCCATCAACCAAAGCTTTGGAGCTGCAACAGCAAGAGGCAAGCTGCCCCGGAGCGTCTTGTCTTGCCACAGATGTGTATTTCTGTACGACCCCCTAAAAGGGGTACCCCTAATTTTGGGAAACCACCAATCCATAATCCTCTGAAGAACCGAAGAGGCTCTGCACTCTGAGCTTCGGCACTTGGCATAAGACAGCAAGCAGAGGGATGCCCAGGCGGCATGGCCCTGACAGAGCCCCAAGCAGCCCAGCCCAGGAAGCGACCTCTACAAGTATCGGCTTTTGGGCTTGGGTATCAGGGTTTTGGCTTAGGGAAAACTTTGACACCCAGAGCTGAGTCGCTGACTGCACAGCTGCAGAGCCGTCACCCTTCCAACCCCACGAGGCAAGCAGGAGCACCTGCACCGATTTGAAAGCTTCCTGACACCTTGGCCGCGGGCAGATGTCAACAGCTGTCGGCCAGCGACGTGTGATCAATGGAGACGGCTGGGGGCAACATGTGGTAGTTTGTCAAACGGGCAGCTTGGGGCGCGGGTGGTCTGTCTGTCAGCACCGCCACAATGCCTCCACACAATCCGGCGACCCTCCAGTCCCCGACAGCAGTGCTCACTTGTGGGCTTTTGTCAAGCTCCGCAACCCTACGTCCATCTCATGATATCGAGTGGTTCGTCGGCTCAACTGTAGAATTTCTTCCACTTGCGGCGGAGCCTGGAGATCAACAGTGCAATCCCGAAGCGCTTGGAGAATTCCCTAAGTTAAGTGACTGCTGCGTCATCAAGATACAAGCAGAACTGCCAGAGCTTCTGGCACAGGGTGCTGAGCGCAAGGCCTTGGTGACCCTTTTTAAGAAGCCGAACATGACGATTGCATCGGAGAAGTCAAATGACCGTGCCATGGGCCTGCAAGAGCAGATAAAGCTGCAATTCAGACACGTGCAGGCTGTGGCGTGAGCGCAAATGCTCACCAGCTTTTGGGTCCAGCAACCCTTGCGCAGTGCCTGCTGCTGGCACAATTTGAACGATCTAGCATGCACGCGCAGCATGTCTGTTGGCGACGTTGATTGACTTGGCACATAGTGTCCAATTCGGTTTTCCTCAAGTTGCAGGTTGCTCCCATGCCTTTGGTGGGGTCTTCAGACATACCCAGCTCACATGCCAGTGCTACGGCATGCCGAGATGTCAGTCCATCAGCGGCTTGGTGATCAAGGCGCTACACTGCCTTACGCCGAAACGAAGATCAAGCCTTATCTCATGGATCCTCGCTTAAGCCAGGAAGCTAGAGGGGTCCCCCTCCATGAGGATGTGGGGATCTGCAAGGCCTTGCCTTTGCTGGATGCTCTGTGACCAGGGGCAGCCCCAGAGGAATTTTTGGACCCCTAACCCCAAAACCCTTAAACCCCAAACCTAACAAATCCGAAGCTCTAGAACCCTCAAACTCTATAGCCCCAAATCCTAAACCGCCGCTCTGGGGATCGTGCAGGGATTAGTTCGGGGTTTCCGAAAAGTAGGACATGGAGCCTGCTTTGTGGTGGCGCTCTCGAGCACAGAACACGAAGATTCCCGTGGAACTTGTCCGTTGCCTGTGCCGGCGTTGGAGCCGTGCTTGCAGCAAATGCCACCATCTGCAAATGTAGCGCCTTGGTCGCTTTCCAGGCACTCTCCACCAGCGAATTTTGTTGGAGGGGCAGGGTCGGTGGTCCGAGGTCACAGCATCATTCCTGCACCGCCTGGCCGGCACCGCTGCAGTGGCGCCTGCCCACAGCTGGGGCCAATTCACACACGTACAGGCTGCATGTAGGTTGTCAAACGGGCAGCCTGGGCTGGTTTTTCTGTCAGCCGCGCCACTGCACCCCACACTTTGCCACCACCCTCCAGTCGACAGCAGTGCTCATTTGTGGGCTTTTGACAAGCTCAGCAATCCTGCGTGTAGCTCATGGCATCGCGTGGTCTGTCGGCTCAAGTGTACGGTTTCTTCCACTTGTGCCGGAGCCTGGAGATTAACAGTGCGACTCCAAACCGCTCGGGGAACTCCCGTTTGACGCAGTTGGTCGGATCATGTGTCTGTGCGCGGAAACACATGTTGTGATGTTCCGTGCCCGGTACTCTCTGTTACATACCCCTTGAAACGCCAGCATGTTACACCTCTGTTGCGCTCTTTCGCGGTGTGGACTCCAGGCCTGTTTACAAGCCAATCACTTTGGCACGTGCCTATGTAGCACTTCGATTCAAACTGCGGCAGCGCATGTCTGCCAAACATCAATCAGAAATCACCTTATTTGCGCATGCTGAAAGCAACCCCTGTTCCGAGCATCACTGGACACACACCGTAGCAGAGGCAAGTCTGACACCTCAGCCCCCATGACGAAGACCTGTTCTCGAAGAGGCGAAGCCGCAGTGTTGGGGACGCGGAGGCTGCCGCGGGCCTAGCAACGTATCAGGTGAAGCGAGGCTACAAGCATAGGGGTCGCAGTTGCAGCCGGCTTCTTCGGCGTTTCGTGCGTGAAGACACGAAGAGCGGCTGGCCGGGAGTTAAGAGTGCAAATACCTCTGGACTGCTGTACCCCAGCGTAGTGGATCACAAGTGGCAGGACGGCAGAAGCAAGCGAAACGGCAAGTGAAAGGAGAAAGGACAGCAAGCGGGTTCTGAAAAATCAAAAGTGCCGGCGGCCCTTCAGCAATTCAAAAAATGCATCTTTGGCACCTGCAAATGAGTTACTGTGGCACCCACACACCTGGCTGCCTGGTCCAGCACAGCTTCCCTTGCAAAGGATAGACTCGATGTCTGCTGATCCCGAGTGATGCCGACCACCTGTTGGCAAGCAGTTGGCATTGCTTGCCCGAAATGCAAACCAAGCTAGCAGGACTGGAATTGCACAGTGGGTCTCGTTTGTAAGAGGCTGCCTGTTGAAAAGCAAGCCCCTGCCGTGTCAATGCGTTTGCACCGGGCATCTGAGGCTGTTCGCACAAATTGCAGCGTGAGGTGCGTAACAGTTGCACTTTGGAAAGTCAAGCGACTGTTGCGTCATCAAGATACAAGCAGAACTGCAAGCGCTTCTACCATAGGGTGCTGAGAGCAAGACCTTGGTCACTCGTTTTGAAAAGCCGAACATGACGATTGCATCGGAGAAGTCAAATGACCGTGCCATCGGCCTGCAAGAGCAGATAAAGCTGCAATTCAGACACGTGCAGGCTGTGGCGTGAGCGCAAATGCTCACCAGCTTTGGGGTCCAGCAACCCTTGCGCAGTGCCTGCTGCTGGCACAATTTGAACGATCTAGCATGCGCCTGCAGCATGTCATTTGACGACGCTGATGTTTGCCCCTGCACCGAGTGTCCAACTTGAGCTTTTTCAAACTGTCAGCTGCTCTCTTCTTCTTGGGCACCTTAAAAAAGTGACTTTGCCTTGAGTGGGGTCTTCAGAAGTACCCAGCTCGCATGCCAGTTTCACAATATGCCCTGTAGATGCCATCAGGATAACGTTCTTTGAGAATGTTGGCACCACATCGCACCTGTTCGTGAGATATCAGCCCATCAGCGGTCTAGGGTAGGCAGCGTGGTAACACGAAAGGTAAGTCCTTGTTTCAAAGGAGCATCTCCGAGTGTGGCTGCATGGCATCTGCTGTGGACTTGTATGGTTCAGGGTTTAGGGTTTGGGGTTTGGGGTGTAGGATTTAGGTTTTGTGGGTCGGACCTTTTCTCCCGCAGGTGAATCCGAGAAAATGCAATTGCTGCAGGGTCCAAAAGAGATCCCCCGGTACCAGCACAGCAGGCCCCGCTTCACGTTTGGGGCTTAAGGTTTAGGGACTCCTGGTCTATGAGGACACTTGCAGACTTTACGGAAGTGACGGGTTACTGGTGCTTCTTGAGGGAACACTTTCAAAAACACCTATGTCTTCTAAGCCGGCTACAAAGCAGCACTCTAGACGTACAGCACAGTGGATGATTCTTAGGATAATTTGGGCGGTTTCTGTTCAGAATTGCTCTTTCTATTCTAGGAATGTCCCTACTCAGTAAGAATGCCACATGAGCAGTCTGCTTGTTCAGGCTGAGCAAGCCCCTGAAACTTGACACCGCAGAAATCTTTCTGGCCGTAACTGCATGTTCACTGACGCCCTAAACCCTGAACCCTACGGACCCTATACCCTAAACAGGCAACTATCAGTGCCGTTGATGCATACGGCTGTCATCCCGTGCCTTGCACAAGCTCGGCCCGAGCACCTTGCACACAGCTCCTTGAGACAACCAACTTGAGAGGTAGGCAGGCCAAGCTTGAAGCCCACTATAACCCTTCTACATGCAATGGGGTAATCTACCCTGTTTCCTGCATAAGCCCTTCATACCCCTTTGAAGGCACCTGGGGTTTGTATTTCATGCTCCATTTTCATTTCCATTTGATTCTCGATTGTCATCCCTAAACCCTGAACCCTACATGTCCCTTTATACAGGGACCTAGGGTCTAGGGAATTGGTCTTGGCATCCCACACTTTCGACTGGTGTTGTCAGCTACTTTGGCATTCAGAACGAAAAGGCTCAGCAAGTTCTGCGGTGGGTTGGTGACTCACAGGGAGCCATAAGTGGATGCTCATCCCACATGGCAACAGTCGGTTCGATTAGCTTTCCAAAAGTGGTGTGAATGTGGGGCTGAGCTTTGCTCGCGCTCAACCCTTCGCCCTCATTCCAGCAACTTTGGAGCGCCCACATCGATGCGGCAAACCATGTGCCATGCTTGATGTAGGCTGCAAGCTGCGGCGTTGGATGGAGGCCTGCCAGGTGGCTACAGTCGGTACAAGCCTTTGTCAATCATGCCGAACAGAACCTGGGCACTCTCCAAGTCGTACCCTGCCAGTTCTGCAAAGTGACCTGCCCGATTCGAAGCATTCGAAGTGGCCCTCTCACGCATTGCAGGCAAGCCGCTGCTGCCTGTCTCAGCGCTTTCAAAACGGACCACTGTGAGCAGTAAATCGATACAGCAGGCTCAGCTGACCACGGCAAAAGTCCCCGACGAAAGATTGCAGGGCTGACAAAAAAGTATGCCTAGCCAGTACTCTGCAAGCAACTTCACCGCCAAAACTGCTTTAGGGTTTGGGGGTTTCAGGCTTAGGGTGGCTTAGAGAGCTCCAGACAACCTGATTGCACGGGGTGGCCACATCACGGTGTTGGGTTTAGGGCTTGAGGTTTAGGGCTCAGGGTTGGGCACAGCTTCACTCAGCTGAAAGTATCCGGCAGATCGGATTCCTGATGTGACTTGAATTGACATGGGATGCTGCCTGTCGCAGGTCTCATGTGGAATATTAAAATTTAGCATCTTGTGGTTCTTGTGCTCACAGACGGGATATTTGAAGCTGAGAGAAGAAAAAGAGGCTTCAATCGCAAAGACATAGGCTACCTTCACCATGCCAGGCTTTGTGGCCCAAGCCTGCTGCTCTGGGAAAGTGCGGAATACGGTGCTGGACATCCCCATGCACTTTGCATGGCATGACCGCATGAGCATGCTTCTTGCATCTTCCCATGACCGCGTAGAGGGTAAAATTCGATGCACGTGGCCCTCAAGGCATCCAACGCATTGGCGGCAGAAGGTGTTATAGGGGATTGAGCTGCATGCATGCCGGTCACTCATCACAGAAAGACCTGCAAACGAATGCAAATGCTTGCCGCAGTCTCGGACGCAGCACAAGCCAGGGGCTGCATGCGGACCATGGGAGCCGCGCATCCTTGGCCACCTGCTGAAGATGAACAGCACCGCTTGCGAGCTCAACAGGTAAGTTCTGGAACCGCGCAGAAAGCACCCGGAACGCTGAACGAAGGATCTCCTCGCATCCTTGAGCCGCAACAGGCATCTGGCGCGCTGTACTGCAGCACGCATGACAGAGGGGCAAAAGAAGTTATGGTCGAGGGCGGGGCCTTGTACGGATTTTCGAGGCGAAGCCATGCTGCCAACGCAACTTGCAACCGAAGCTTAGACGAGGGCGGAAGACCTCAGACGGACCGCTCCGCTCCAAGCTTTTAGGGTGTTGGTTTAGGACCTGAGCTGTCTTTAGGGAGAACGAGAAAAGCATGTACATAATCCGTGTACATGGATGCACCTACTTGGTGGCACATAGCAGGCACGTCGCTCAAGCCACGATGCTACGGAGGCAAGGTCCAACCACGCTGTCGCATGAGTTGACATGGGATTCCGCAGGTGTCACGCTGCTTCTGCCTTCTGATTACGCACCTGTTTGGGGTTGTAATACATCCAGACCTGAAGCACGAACAAGAAGCAGGGGTCCCTTTCAGACTCATGTAGCAAAGACTATTCAATCAGAATGGACAGGTGTGGACCTTTGGCACTGCGGGCAAGCCAGACCAGCAAGCAGCGCGCAAGGGTCCGCGAGATTGCCAAGTTCGCTGTCTTGTTGTGCCTGCCCTGCAGGCAGCCAATTCCCGCAAAGCAGCCTTGGCATTTCAGGGCGCGATCTGTAATGGAACATGCTCTGCTGGAGAAGAGTTGGTTGTCATGCTGCGCCTTGCACTGGCAACCGCGCTTGAGCACATGGTGCCCTATGTGCTCCACTGCTGCTAAAACTCCGAAAGCTAGACGCGAGCGTCGGCAAGTTGACCGCTCGATTGCGCAAGGGCAGCAAGGGGGCTCCACACTTCCTAAGCCCCAGACGTTGGGAACCCCAAAACTCTAAACCCTTCTGCAGCTACTGAGATGTGCCTGTACCCATGTAAAGGAACAAACTGGCAACACAAAGCTGCTTCCACAGGAAGATCTCACTGGTCCTGGGTCCTTGAGAAATTCTGTGTGACAAGCAAAGCCCAGATCTTAATGCTGCCTGCTAGATGGCGACGGACGGAACTTCGTGCAATCCTTTTGTGGCTCCACCAAGCTCCATGATTCACAGTGCAAGCCCGAAACTACGTAAAGATCTGCTGAAGTTTTGCTCGTGCAGGGATTGGAGCGTTACTCTGAAGCTCAGGCATCCCCTGCAAAAAAGAGGCCTCTGGCTACGAAGCTAGGATCTTCGTATTTCTCTAGCACCGGCCAGCAACTATTTCAAGGACTCACGCAAGAGCACATGGCATTTAGCTAAAGTGCTTCTTACAGGGTTTTCTGCAAAACCCAAAACACATGTTGTAGTAGTAATGTCGACTGTTCCTGGAGCTCCATTTCTGACTCGGTGTCAAGAAGACTTGCAAGAGCCTACAGAGGCTTCGTGCAAGGGCCCCAGGTAGTCATTTGTCAACGGGAAACCACACACGAGGACAAGGCAGCTGGGCTGAGATAGGCGGCTGCTTAGCAAACAGGAGTCCGAAAGGGAACCAGGGCATTGAGAAACCCTCACATCCGCCTGGCACCGTGAAAGTCTCAGGGTTGAAATCTTGAAGGCTGTGTTTCTCCAAATGGGATACCCAACAAGGAGCAAGGAAAAAGAGGGATTGCAGGCGGATTGTTGGAGCCTGCAGATTTTTTGCATGTCAACATGTCCAACAACTCTCCGTGTCCAAACGAAAGTCAAGTCTACGTCTGCAAATGTCTGGTCATATTTGTTCATGCAGGACCCCTCAAGGCTACCTAAAGGGGCGGAGCAGGGAGGACCAAAGGGAGGGTCAACAGGACCTTCCAGCAATCAATACAATACAAAATGATTCCGAACAGGTGTCACCCAATCCATTATTAATTGCTCCTATGCTCATCCATGGAACGAGACGAAGCCTGAAGTGCCTCCAGTCGAGGGTCTTGTGCCCACAGTAATGGCTCAGGTTTCAGCTTGCACCCTGTGAGGCTCAAAGAACAAGGATATTGCTGCTTCTCATTCTTGCCCTAAACCCTGAACCCTAATGCAAATTGCGTCTGCGCGCGAGAGCCTATGCTCAGCATCTGCAAGTGAAGTTTTCCTCAGACGCCCCTTGGCCAGGCCACAACCTAGACGCATCTGGTCTCGAAAAGAAGTGGGGGGGTCTTCCCTGACATTTATTGGCACTTTTACCCATCAGCATACACTGCAGATGCATGGCTCCGAATGGACTTCGCAGCCTTGGACGCCCAACCCATTGAACGACTCCCGACACGCAAATTGTGTGAACCGGGCTCCCGGATAAGCTACTCAGCGATGTCCCCACAATCTTTCGTCCATGATCTGGATCCTCAAGCTTCTTTCTTGCCTGTCGTGGGGCTGCACTCTAGGACGTTGCGGCAGGAGGGAAGAGTACGGACATCAAGGCAGGTGATGTAAGGATGGTTCAAGCACAAAGCCAACACACCTCTGCCTACAGATCTGCAGAATCAAATCTGTGCGCAAACATCGACTCCCAGACCAACTTCTGAACCCGCTCCATCTGTGGGTTTAGGGTTTAGGGTCAAGCATGGCATAGATCTAAAAACAGGTGGGAGCAAGAGTGACCCCTCCTCCCACACGCCGATTATTTCAGAGGGGGAGTTGTGCATCTTCGGCGGCGAGCCAAGTTATTCCCCTTAAGGAGGCGATGGCGACTTTGATAAAATCCTGAGTCCTGAGCTTTTGGACAGCACATGCTGCACCCGGAGCATGTCCGTCATCAAGCCGCAACAGGGGAACTCAATCCCAGCGTGTCACACCTGCTTGATGACCGGGAACCACCTGGCTGAAGCTGCTCACTTGTTCATGGCCACTTGAAGTATAGGCTGACGGTGAACGTTTGCCACTTCGGAAGGGATGCCAGCCGGCCTAAGGCCTCTTCAGTCGTACTTTTGCTCAGTCTTGAAAAATGCTGGATGCCAAAACGGACACAACAATGTCAAACGGATCTAAACTTATGTGGAACCCTCAGTTCTTATGTAACCCCAAACCTTCCCGTCCCCAGACTTAAACTTGAAATCCTGCAGTCCTCCGCAGACGATGCTTGCCAAACCCATGCTGCTATAGTGCTTGTTGGGCCCTACGCAGAGAAGACCTGCACAGAACTCAGCAAGTCATTGCATCTTGGACGCTGCGCATTTTAGCGTGTAGGGCGATCTATCTGGTAGGCAAGTGCATGCTCTCCAAGACATGTCCTTGCAACAAGGTCTGAGCCAACCACTATGCACACATGGGGCATCGCCTAGCCGCAGAATCCGTATAACTTTCAAGACGGAGTTTGGTGTCTGACAAGTTGAACTCAAAGATGCTCCGATGAAATCCCGTTAGATAAGGATTTCAGAAACCCGGTGTAATCCCCATACATTCCCCGGTGGAGGAGGGCTGGTGACGGTCCACACACTACCCCCCCAGTTTCACACTTGAAGCTTGCTTCACAAGTCACGTGGGTGCCGACGTTCAGGTCACAACGGTTTTGCATTTATACTCCGATGCCCCGCAGTAGTCTGTTATGGCAGAAACCCTTTATAATCCCCAAGCCCCCAATGCCACCGACAACAAAAACGCAAATTTGTGGGGAGGGCGAGCATGAACCATACCACGTTGCTAAGCATGCTAACCCCCGTAGAAGTAGCCAGGTCCAGCTTGTTGGTCATAGGCAAGGCGTACATGCCGGGCCAGACTGTAGCGTGAGGGGTATAAGGTTTAGGGTCCAATCAATGCCCAATCAAAAAACAACAAAGCTTGAACCAGAATGCACGCGCCGCAAATACACATTCTTATTCAGCGTAAACTGGGGTAAGCACCTTGCAGAAAAACATGTGTGCCGTTTCCAGTCGCCACAAGGGAGTTGAGGTTTAATTGGTTTACTATGTAAGGAAGCTCTCCACAATCTGACATGATTGATTTGATCGTCCGAATTATGGGCGGCAAATGCTCCTAGTTGGTCAAATCTTCCTTCATGTTTACCAATCCCAATGCGCGGAAGCTATACGTCATAACACTAGCGCTACTCTTCACGTTTGGGATGTGAAGCTGCAAACTCGAAGCTTAGGATTGGTTCGGCGATGCAACAACCAACTTTCCACCCTTAACCTCTGAACATCTCTCAACCAAATGGATGTTCATGGGACACTTGGTTGCCGGGTTACATGGACGCAGAAAACTTCAGGGGCACCTCAGACATAATTGTTTTCTCAGGGGTGGGCCTTTGCAACAAAGATCTCCCACTTTGATGTGAATACTCCAACCAGAAGATGAACATTTGAAAACAGTTGGTACGAGGGTCTCCCCCTCCCGGCTTAGGCGTCGGGGCAGAATGAAAGAACTTGTACGTCCTACCTCCAAGCCCCCACTTCTCCCACTTCTCAACTTTTTTTCTAAATTACCAAACCGTATCTGGCCATCAGAAGCTTAAAATACACAAGGCGAAGGAAATTTCCAGCATTTACACCTCTCCTCTCCTCGCACTAGCACGGACCCTCAACCATGCTCGCTAAACAGATTAAACAAATGGGAAAATTGTTCCCGATAATCCTTACAATCATAACTCAAATACGGTATGATCAATCACGTATGAGTTCCGTCTGAGCAAAAGAATGTTGGGGAACATGTTTCGAAGTGCTACTAATAGGGGAGCAAAGCACGAATGTCAGTGGAACGGATCTACCTAAATATCCATAGAGATTATGAGTAACTTTCGCCAAGTGCAAAGTCCAAGTTAGAACAAGGCAAAGAATAACAATACACGCACACAAGACTTTTGAGGCAAACCTTTTTTACCTAAAGCCAAGGTCATGTCCATGTCCGTCTTGTACAAGTGCACTGACTTCTATGGACCTTGTGGCTTTACATTTTGCATCCAACCATAAACCACAAAACAGCTTCGAATATATGCATCAAAGAGTTCTTCATATATGTATTCATTTCACAAAGTGGCAACGCGCATGTCACTCTTTTTGGCTGCGGTGGATCGAACCGCATGCCAACAAAATCTGCATAGCAAGCATGTGATGCATCATACCCCCCCAGCGACATAGCAACAACAAAATACGGGACCATTGTAGGATGGGCCAATAAAGGGCAACATGACACAACAGCCGGGGAGTGGAGAAGGACTACCTGGCCCTACGCAATCTCAGGGGACAGCCCCCGGACACACAATGCCGGGCTGGGCTTTGTTGCTAAAAAGTGGCACTCTCTTGCGCCATGTGAGCAAGGCCGTGCTGCATTGGTGGCTGGGTTGCCACCACTGGCCTTATAAGACTGTAAGGAGCAGCATGCCCACGCGGCGACGACCACTGCAAGCAAATGGAACTGCTGTTCCATCAAGGCATCACCCGAGTTTGTGTCTTGAACTGCTGCAAAGAATTATGAAGACAGACTGGCCACCCCCTTCGCATAAGCTCTTCGACTGAAGGTGCTCATGAATGCTGTACACCAAATGGGTGCGGTGGGCGGGGTTCCAAATTCCATCATGCGTTGCACTACCTCAAAGCTTTTGGGCATAATGGCTGGATGCAAAAAAAAAAAACAGGCATGACGCTGATGAAAAGGTAAAGCAATTTCAAGTAAACACAAATACCGTTCTACATTTTGCATCCAACCATTAACCACAAAACAGCTTCGAATATGTGCATCAACGTGTTCTTCATCAAAGAGCATTCGACTCATCATTTATGGTGGTAACGGTCTATCATATTAGCCAGACT
>CAJNIZ010004882.1:0-20552 GCA_905231905.1 Symbiodinium pilosum | reverse complement strand
CATGCGGCTTCCGAAGCCATGCAGCACGGGAGCTTTCTTGAAAGTCTGACTGCTGTACTGGGTATCCCAATTTGTCATGCCTTCTGTTGTTGCATGCAACAAGCTGAGAGGCGTGTAGGCTGACCGAGGATACGGCTTGGCTGTGACTGACTGACAGTTTACGATTGGTTTAATGCAAGCCAGAGAGGGGTAACGCGTGGCAGCAAGAAGGAAGGCCGTTTTTTGAACCGTGTGGTGCAAAAATTGCCTCAGCGAGCTGCAACGAACGCCGGCAGTGTTCCAAGAACTGCGGGTTGGTAGCAAAACTAAAAAAGAACGGCAAGGCCTCCTACGATCCCGCAGGAAATATGAACCGGGGTTCTACCAACTTATTCGAAAGCCGTAAGAGATGGAGAAGTTCTGCAAATACTGCGCTGGGTGCGTCCTTTCCCCTTGCTGAGGGTCACTACTTGGATTTGCGGTGACTGGTTCAATTCTTCAATGGGCAATGGACCAGAACAAACATGTGACCGTGGACCCCACGCTCTATGAGCAGCTTTGCCAACCCAACGATTGGCAGCTTCAAAGCCTTGATTTTGATGCGTTGAGGGTACATACTGCAGTTTGCCAGAACTCAAACTGCTGCTTCCAGACCTACACGAATCTGTGCTTTGCAATCATGCAGCACGTGAAATCTCCTTAGCCAGTCGGTGGCTTGCCTAGCACGATCTTCAGGAATCTTTCGGACATAGGCAAAGAGGCAAATGAAAGCAAAGACACGCAAAGGTCCAGGAGACCTTGAGCACATCCGGCCACCCTGAAATTCCAGCATGTGTGTCGTTTTGGGCTGGCACAGAACAAGCACACAGGAGGGTGCAAACTCCGGGCGTCCAGCACGTCAACCGCCGCATGCTGGTACGACGCAGGTGTGACCATGTGAAGGAAAGAGCCAAGAGGAGCCAACGCCACTGCAACAGCTACCGCAAATCATCAGATCGCTGTAGCCACCAACCCCCCAAACCTGGCAAGAACGTTCATGTGGAGGTTTCAAAAGATTCGGGTAACTATATGTTCTGTATGGGCTGCCCACAAACGGGGGATATTTGGGAGTGTCTAAGCCTTACATAGATGAGGGTTTGGAGAAGGGTACGTCGTTTCTTTGATACATGTTGGTGGGCCTAGACCAGGTGGTAAATTTTCGTAGGTATGGTACCCTCTATACCCCTGATAGTTGGGAGAATGTTTGGTTGCGATTTTCATTGCGTTGAAGTATACACAAAAGCGCAAACAGATACATGCTCAACGATGACCCAGGAACTTCATGAGGACCTGTACTCAGCCTGCACCCTGCAAGCGACCTGGGGTAGGTTGGTGGAAGGATGAACAGACCGCTCTTGTGCAGGCGCTGCGTGAAGATAAGCTGTGCTTGGCACATGCTTAGAATTGTCGACCACCATCGCGGTCTTTGCGGAGGGCCTTCTGTGCACTTTGCACAGCACGAGTAAACCAGGAGAGCAATCTGAGGTTTGCTGTCTGGGGAATGGGTTGCCGTGAGCTGCGCAATGCCCCTACAGTTTGCTGGCCTTTGCCTCGTTTCTTCAAAGTGCCTTAGACGGTCGGCTGGTGGAACACAAAGAGCTGCGACAAATGCTTGGAGTGTTTCCAGCATGTTGGGTGAGTAGCAAGACTGAAATCAGGGAGGGTTCTATGAACTTACTAGAACACCAGCGAGATTAATCGAATGTTGGAGAGGTTCTGCAAACAGACCACACCCTTCATTCTGATGCTTTGCGGGCATGTCGAGAGGGCTGTAGGAACTACCAAGTGGCTTGCCTAGCATGATGCTGAGGAATCCTTGAGACACAGGCAGACAGGCCAATGAAGGCAAAGACACGCAAAGGTCCTGGAGGCCTTTAACACATCCGGCCATCCTGAAATGCCAGTATGTGTGTCGTTTCGGGCTGGCACAGAACAAGCACACAGAAGGGCGCAGACTCCTGGAGTCCAGCAGGTGCAGCTGCATGCTGGTAAGACACAGGCCTGAACACTTGAAGGATGTGCGCTACTGCAGCAGCCACCACACAAAGTCCTCCTGCTGATGCTTAGTGCGGAATAGAGGAATGCATCCCTAGAGCAGTGGGCCAGGGAGGAGTTGATCTCTACAGTAGTTCCTGGAATAATTCACTAGAACTATCCCCACATTATTTGACATAAAATTATGACGCTTTTTAACCCTGCAGATCGCGGCAGGCACCAGAGCCACAAACCTGACAAGAGCGTCTACCAGATGGTCGCTTCCGTGAAGCAAGGTACCCCAAACAAAAACTTATTTAATGGTGACCCAGGAAGTTCATGAGGACCTGTGCTGAGCCTGCACCCTGCCAGCGATGTGCGGTAGGTTGGTGGAAGGATGGACAGACTTTTCTTCTGCAGGCGCTACGTGAAGATAAGCTGCGATTGGCACATGCTTAGAATTGTCGACCACCATCGCAGTCTTTGCGGTGGAGGGCCTTCTGTGCACTTTGCACAGCACGAGTAAACCAGGAGAGCAATTCGAGGTGTGCCTCTCGGGAAATGGGCTGCGGTAACGATTGCAACGCTCTTACGCTTTACTGGACTTTTACTCATTTCTTCGAAGCGCCTTAGATGGTTGGCTGGTGGATCACAAAGAGGTGCCGGAAAGTATGCGGGTTCACCTCCCTTCGCGCAAGGCTCTCGGCTTTGTGTGCACTGGTGCGGGTCGAAAGAGTCCATGGGACAGATGGGTCGTCGCCTGAACTGCTTGGCAATCTTCCGTGCATGGATGGCGCTGAGGTCGCTTCCATGCAAGTACTTTTTTTGCCAGGGAAGAGGTGCAGGTGTGATTTGAAAGCAGCCGGACATAAGACCAAAGTAGCAACCACTGAGCGTTGGGACAGCTCAAGCTCTGCACGATTCTGACGTGCCAGCAGTGAACATGTCTGGGTCTTTGGAGAGCCCCTGAGGGTCGAGCTTCACAGCCAAACCACATCTACTGTGTGCCCGAGATGGTTCCTAGATAGATAGTTCGGGACCTAAGTTTCTGCTGGCTTGGGCACTTGGATTATCAGAGAGGGAATCGAGGTCAGCCTGGACCGAGCTGTTAGACTGGTGTGGAGGTTCGAGCTCTCGCAATTCCGAGCAGGGTGCTTAACCGTGACTATGAGGATGACTGTTGGGGCGGGTAAAGAGGGACCCATTCCCGCTTCCCTTGCTGGGCACTAGCTAGCTCACGGTTGATGATCCCCTTTGCGTCATCCCTTTATGCGAAGATGCGGGCCGGATTGCAAGAGCCAAAAACGACATTGTAAGGCTTAGGCCAAAAAATATCATACAGGACCACGGTATGCGGAAAGCGCAGGAACGAAATCTTCAAGGCGGCTCCTCTTAAGGGAGCACATAGGATAACATGAGCGCCTTGCTGTTGTGTACATGCACATGACGCCTGAAAAAACTAGCGGAGAGCTAAACCCCGCAGAGCACATCCCCAATCAACAGACACTACAGAGCCCTAACGGCTTGAGAATGCAAGTACAATTTATCTATATAGGAACCCTTTTGGCCCCCAAGAATACTTTTTGAATGCTTGAAATTGGTATGGAGGTTGAAGTCAGTACTTTGCCAACTTTCTGCAAACGCTGGGGAAATCTGCTCACCAAACTATCCTCAACCCTAAACCCTATATATCCCTACATCACCCTATTTACCCTCATCCTGAGAGCTTTTAAAAGACCTCCAATGTCCGGACAAGTGTTTTTCAATGGGTTGGGCACACCTGTTTCGGTGCTCTACAGCTGCACGTACACGAAGAGGTGTCAACTTCCAGGGCAAAACTTCCGGTAGGGGACACTTGTATCTGGCCAGCAACATCGGCATCTTTCTGGAGCATGTGCTGGGAGTACTTCATGTTTGCAGCCATGATCCCACGCAGTCATGAACATAGCTGTTGGGGTTGGCTTGGCCTTCTTTTGAGGCCATGTCGCACAAATTTGCAGAGCGCAGCATATCCGGTTTTGCCCATGGCTTGGTTAGACTTGTCCACTGCGCGACGCTATTCAAACCCCTAAGCCGAAGATACGCTGGTTCTGGGAAACGGGGTGGGCCAGTGTAATCTGTGGCACGCAGGAACAGAGAGGTGACCTTCAAGCGCTTCGACAGAATCACTTGAACTGGGGAGCACACTATCCGCGACCGCATGGCCGCGAGCGGCTGATGCAAAAGCTCAAAGACACAGCACCCGCTTGGTCAGTTCCACCTGAGCTATAGTCAAAACTCGTAGTATCCTCTTAAAAAACCCTATAACTGTATAATCCCCTGAATAACCCCCTTTTAGGAGTTTAGACTCTAGCTCACCTCTTTCTGAGCCAAAGGTCGGCAAGGAAGTTGCACACAGTGGAGCCATCCGACATCGTCAAACTGGATTCGTCGTTGACAGTTTCGTCAAGTCATTGCAGCTTAGTCTCAACTCCTTAAAGGCGAGAGGGGGATTGTATACTTGGAGCATGCAAAGAAAGACGACATGACATGAGCATCACATCGCGTAAATACGTGGGTTATTCTTGCTGTGGATGCTTTTGGGTACTCAAGATGCTTGAGTGGCGGGGCCGGCCGATAGAAGCTAACCAAAGGGAAGAAGATATCTGAGGGCCCCAAGGTCAAGCACACTTTCTGTATTGTGGCGGTTATACTTCATCAATGCTCGGGATCAATGACGGCTTGGCTGGAGCTACCTGCTATGTCCCTGAGATTCCCATTACGCATGTTCCTGTACAGAGGCAGATGTGTTAATTGCTTTCGTGAATCGTTGGGGGCAGCTTCATACATCCCATAGTAGACGACGCAGCAATGGTCGAGAAACTAGGACGATGCTCCTGGTGATGAAGCTCCTGGGCAACCTTCAAAGGGTTCTTCATTCAAATGATGGGAAGAGCACTGGGGAGCATGAGGCTAGCAGTGATTGAGATGGTGTCGACTCCAGTTGGACTTTCCGTTTTCGACGAGGATGACACCCTTACAGCAGGCTATGTTGCGCATGCTTATAACCTTTTTTTCAACAGAGACAGTGGAACCTGCATGAGCCTGCAACCGAGCCCAAGGTTAATGCTCTGACAGCTGCACTGCGGACACCAATCAAGCCAGCAACCAGAAGTGAACAGTTCGATTAGAGCAACGTTTCTGTGCAGACTGTGACAAATCAGCAGGAATGGTTGCCGAAAACAAGCGAGAACATGCAAACGGGCATTGCGCGCTCTTTCTTGCCGGGTTTTTTTGCGACACATCCTTAAAGCTCCGTGTTTAGCTGGACGGACTCCTGGAGAAATGAAACAGGTTGAGCCGATTCAGGCAGATTTCTCTCGAAGATTAAGCCCGCCAGGTCTACGTGTGGGAAAGGCTCATCCGGAATTGGCTTGCCAAGGAAGTGGGCAAGTGGCGCCCAGCCAGCTGTAAAGTTGAACCTGTCTGTCGGAAGTAGAGCTGTACAATAGGTGCACATGGGCTTAACGCAGAATCACCACATGCACGCATTCAACCATGCCTGCTTCAGTGTTTTTCATACCGCAGGAGGGCAAAGCTGGCCGTAGCAAGGCAGCCAGATACTAGCTCAGGCAGCCAACTATACTACTGTATAACTGTATTGCTGTGGAATATTACCATATTACCATATTACTCTATTACTATACAACTCTGCTACTATGTTATTATAATTATCATTACTATCAGTATTACTTTATTCTACTGTTATTACTATGATGATGAAGTAACGTCAGTGTTTGGCTTGTTCCATCATGGGCTCGTTTGGCGTACCAGCTACTAAACCCTTGGCCCCGGGGCTCCCACCAAGGCCTCCCAAACTCCCAAACCAGCTCAACCCACAACCGCACATCGGTATTTACGTCCCCTTGTATACCCCCTCAAGCTTTAGAATCCCGATATGAGGACTCAACCCCTAGGTGAGAATCATCCCCAAAAGGGATACCTATTCCTTTTGAGGCCCCACTTCGCAAACCAAGGAACACCAGAAGCCGATCTGCTGGGATCACTTGCTGCACTCGCTCATTGTGATGTTGGTATGCCTCCCACACATCAGTCTTTATCAAGAAAGGGGGCCCAGTGACATAGGGATGTAGAAGGATTATAGAAAACCACTCTGCCACCTTTGAGCAGACCAGGGCCTTTCGGTGTTTCTTGCCTTTTTGGCTTGGATACCAGATCCACATTTGGCAATGCCATAGGGTTGTGGCTAATATTATTTGCTGATGGGTTAGGGTAGCTTTGAGAAAGGTCTTGGAATGAGATTCTGCAGGTGCATCTTAGAAGAACATAGGGCAGAAACTACTACAAGGAGCTAACAATACGCGTGCCTAGTGCTGGCAAGGACTGAAATACAAGACTACCTGGACCCCAAAAGTAGGTAAAATAATGGCCCGAAACCCCTTAAAATAGCCCAAAAGGCCATTATTCTACATACTTTTGGGGTTCTAAACCCTAAACCCTTAAATACTATAGTAGCTTCCATTTTCTTTTCCATTACTAACCCATTCTACATACTTTTGGGGTTTAGGTACAAGTTCCTGGCCTGCTATCTTAAGCAAGCCACGTACGTGTTTGCTTGCTCATGCATGAGCTTCTGGACATAATCCCCCTTGAGTAGATAGAATCTGGCTTTGGGTATATAATACTAGATCCCCATATACCCTATGTTGTATCTACTTAAGGGGGACTATAACTTCAGGATTTTGCGGCGTTTAGGCTTTGTTGACTCCATGGTACAATTGTCCGATCAGTGTCGCTCTGATGGAATGTTCAGACTGCACTAAGAACTCACCTCCACCATGGCAACATGGCACTAAAGTGATGGCCACATGAGCTATAGTTTAAACTCCTAGCATCGCCTTTAATCACCACTATACTAATTCCCTATATAACCCCCTATCTAACGCCCCCTTACAGGAGTGTAGACTACAGCTCATATACATCATGAAGTCGCACATCCTTTCCAAGTATGCCTCCAAGCATTGCCGTTTGGATTCCTCAGTGAAGTTGGCAAACTCACAGCCCCAGTAGGTTGCGGCTGCGCAGTAACGTATCTCCTCAACTGAGAGGGGAGCTTGGTTGTTACCCTATGCCCGCAAGTTCGAACTGCGAGGCCCAAAGAAACTATCCCTTGAGGAGTGGTTGCAAAAACCGCGGATTCAAATTACAACAGCCGCAACAAAGCGTTCCGATGCGGTCTTGTCTCCGGATGATCTTTTCTTTCTTCGTAAAAGAGTCCAAATCCACGAACGCCGTGTAACCTCAGGAGCCGCAGTACTGCTGATACACTGCTAAGACCGCGCTTAGCACGTGTGTCACCTGGCTTCATTATGGTTGCATCTACATCTAGAGCCTTGTCAAATTGCGAATAAGTGGCCAATCAGTCGTAGACATGCCTGCGATCAGCTTGACATAGCTCTCGAACCAACCTTCATCGCATCGTAGTCCCTCACAGAAAACCAACTACACAGGCGTCCTTTACAAAGCAGGCGAGAAAAAGTAAACACGCTGCAAATTGGCCCGCCAACGCTCTGGGTCGGAAATGGTCAACACAAACTTTGCCTTGGGGAAAGCTTCCATGATCTCCTCAAAGAGAATAAAAAAGCAGGATTATGACAGTGTATACAATATCCAATATTACCTTTATATAGACCCTAATCCCTATATAACCCCAATCTAACACCATTATCGTTGTTTTCATTTCATTTTCCAGTATCCCAATATAAACCCTATATAGTGGTGAGATTATACTTCAGGAGCAATCCGCGACAAACTGTTGAGGTTGTAAAGCTGCTATCTGTAATCCGAGCCTGAAAGTTGCAAGAACTTGCTGTTGTTGACGTACGGGAAGGAAGTAGGTGCCGCGCCGTACATTGGTTAAGGGCTCCCTGTATGTACCTCCCAACATGTACTATAGAGTCTATAGAGAAAAAAGTCTATGATTCTGAGACTGGCCCCACAAACTTAATCACCTGGATTCCTCGTAGACCAACTGGAAAGGCTCGTCCATTGCAGCGTCGTAGCCCTCCAGTGTGTCCAATGCCTCTTGCAGAGGGCCGTTGGCGAACAAATACTCGCACCAGGGAATTCGCTTTTCAGAATCATAGCCGCTGTGGAGCGTCTTGAAACCCAGTATCCTCAGAGCGTTGTGCATGGACTGGGTGCCTGTACGCGGCGCCCCAACATCCAGCACCTCAAATGCTGATGCAGAAGAGAGAATTAAGAAAGGGAGCAGCCGCAACATCAGTCCCTGTCATTTGCATGTAAAATACGGTGCGGTGGTAAGCACGCTTGAGCCAAAGTTTCATTTGGTGCGTTGACTACTTACCATATTGAGTCCTAAGTAGCTAGAATCAGGTTTGACATCGATTGGAGGTAGCCGCTGGCTTTTCACCAAGACCATCTTCTTTGGCAAGCTTGAATAGCATATAGGCTCAGGCCAACACGGTTGAGGTACAAACTAAGCAACCATTAAACATATCCTTTGAATTCCATTAGGAGGCTGGGAAAACTCTGGTGAACTTGAGCACACGTGTTGATGCAGCGCCGCAATACTACTAGATGTCAGGATACTGGTCGTCATTATACGCTTGCAGGGTTGTAAGAACAAGGCCAGGCCAAGAGGAAATTTACAAAAAACTCAATACACCAGTTTTAGCAGTTTGTATAAATTGGGGGACCCCCCATATAGGCCGTAAAATGCTACAATCCTTGTTCTGGGGAGCCCAAAATGGTACGCCTAATTTTGGTGAACTCCCATTTTTCAGTCAGACCCTTGATTGGGCTTAACATTTCCAGTGTTTTTCTGCATGGGCTGCTCAGCTAAGACAACCAGACTACCGTAAACCCTAAACCCTGAAACCCAACCCCCCCCCGCCCCTCATCAAAAGCGTCTTCATTGCAGCTTCAACGCCGCCTGTCTCAATTCGTATATAGACTGCTCTCACAATCCTTGCTATACAAGAAGGCACCGACCGATGAGCTAGTAATCTTCGCGCATTTCGCGCCTGGACCCACGAAACCTTCTGTCCAGGAGATCCCACACAAAAGCCAAAGCCCAAATGCTCTACAGCTCCTGGACCCCAATCGTAAAGAATCGTATTGAAAGGTTTCATCATTGAGCCCACTTATACTGTAAAGCCGTGAAACAAACGCTTTGCATGTCCTTTCCATTTGATTCTGTAATACTCAAAGAAACAACGCATCAGGTTTGCGCCATGGGAAGATTCTCATCATCAAGTTCCTCCAACATGGCAAGGACTTGAAAGTAAGAAGCACGTACGTAGGCTTTGTAGGCTTTAGGCCAAGCCGGAGAAGGGCTCTGAGTCTAAGGTTCGGAAAGCTTATTCAGGCTTGGTATTTTCGGCTGGAGGTTAGGGTTCAATGCATAAAAGTTGACAGTGTTTCTGACTACTGCTGAGAGACTCTGTGATTACATGATGTGCATGATACCGATTAATTCCCTGAAGATCACCGGGAAACTGCCTCAGGCAGCAACCAGATGGCAGTGATGCCCTTCGCGCCCTACACCCCACACCCTAAATCCTAAACCCTAAACCCTTTACCCCTACAACCCTATATTATGGTAACCTTGCCAAAAAGCTTGCTTTGGACCCTAAGCCCCATCAGAAACAACGCGCCGAAAGGGTTGTTGCATCTACCTGGACCTGCCCCTCATAGGGTTTAGGGGCTTAGGGCTTAAGGGTTTAGGGGTTTCCAATTGGTGGATAGCATCTGCACGCCGTACGCTACATGACCCGACGGAACCTCAAATCCAACCCTAGAGGAACAAGTGAATCAGCTTCATTTATGACACTCTGCTGCAGATTTTTCCGCCTGTACGCGCGTCAAGCGTTAAGCCAGCTCCGATTTAAAACGCCTATGAGCAGTGTCCCAGGCCTTGTATGACAAGAGATGGAATCTACTTCGATGCACTTGAAAGGCATGTCAGTTTTGCGAGTCGGCACAGCAAGCTCAAAAGAGAGCTCTTATTTACTAGTTTAAATGGGGGTTTCCCAAAATTAGGGGTACCTTTTTGGGGGTCCCCATAATAAGGACTATAGTATATTAGGGTCTGTTTTGGGGTCCCCCTATTTTGGGAGACTACCAAATAGCTATCGTCGAGTTTCAGGGGAAGTTTGGTGCGAGGTTGAGGAACCCGAGTACTTGCTTTTCTACTATAACCCCCCAATACAGTATAGTAGCTTGCATTTTCTTTCCATTCTCCTAGTAAGCCAACCCAATATAGTATAGTAGTTTCCATTTTACTTTCCAGTATCCCAATAACATCACCCCAATCCAGTATAGTAGGTTTCCATGTTATTTTCCATTATCTCCATATGTCCAAACTGCAATCTTCAGCTTCTGGGGGAGATGGCACTTGCAAGGGAGCACTGCGCAACTGTACACAGAGCCATCAGGCTGGTAATGTCGCTGCTTACCCTCTCCGAGCAGTGTGCCAAAAGACAAAGACTTTGGGCGGGCACACGCTTCCATGATTTACGCTGATTTAAATCAGGCATCTTAAGCCGTTTCTCTGTGCTAGAGAGAGCTTCGCTGCGTAAATCAGGAAGTGTGAGGTGCAATCATGTCATGATGCCCAATTGGCTTACAGACGATCTCACCTGGGAGACAGGCAGACAAAAATCGCTTAAACCTCCACTGTAAGTCTCTGGTTGCATGGAAGTTGATTTCCACCGGCTTTGTCGAATGAGCACGTCTCTTCCTTTTGAGTGCTGCCCATGCAAAGTTACACTTCGAAGCCGCCCTGCTTGCACTTGCATGATGAGAAGAAAGACCATATACTTTGGGTACTGCCCCCACCCTGTAACAGTCTATACTAAGGGTCACATAAAGGGCTATATACATATAACTATATTATACATATTATCCAACTACCCAAGATATACTAGCAGCTTCCAGAACCTTTTAAAACGACCAGGCATGAAGGGTCTAGGCAGTGCTGCGAAGAGCCTGGCCTCTATGCATATTCAGATATTAGATAAGCATCCACCTGAGCTCCACACCGCTCTAGCCTAGCTGCAGGACGAATAGGTAGGATATGGTTTTTGCGGTGAACCATATGATATATAAGGCCATGCAGGTCTGTATGTTCCATACTTAGTGCGTGACTGCCCCTACGTACCCTTCTACTGCAGTCCATGCTCACTGTTTGAGAGAACCCTACAGAAGGAAGCCCAGGAAACGCTCGGTCGCATGGCCTCGAAGTTTACATCCCGTGGTTGGTCAAATGCAAGGCTAGCACATGCCTCCCTTCATCTCTTAGGCCTTGATCACTGACTACAATATGAGGAATCCATGTTGCACCGCACTCTGCCGTTTATGTGAAACGCTCGGAAAACTTGGTCTTCGGAGGTTATCACAACATCTTAAGGGACTTGTTTGGGCCTTCAGATGCACAGAACATGACACCATGGAAGGCAGCGCCTCAAGACCAAGTGGTCTCAGACCCTACCACGCAAACCCCAGCGAAAATTGTCGTACGCCGCGCTGCAGGGTTGCGGGCCTTCCGTCGCGCAGGATGCTGTCTGCTTGTGGGATTGGTTGGCTTTGGTTCTGGGGGCTTGGGCCTCTCAAAGGTTCTTGCCTGCAACGCTTTTCGAGAGAAGTGAATCGGCAGAGGCTGTAGTATGTCCCAGCATTTCTTGAGCCTACCAGGTCACTTACCGTGCATATGGCAGCGGCCTGCTCTGTCGAGAATGTGGGGCTTCTCACAATGAGGGTACCATTTCATGAACCCTAGGGATGTGTGGGGATTGTAGGTGCCCCTCTTTAGGACAAAAAAATGGTGCCCTATTGGCCCGAGTCTTGGCACAACTCACAGATGCAGTAAAAAGGCAATCTTCCTGACGGCTCCTTTTCTTGGCTTGAGATGGCCTGGCAAGAAATCTATCTGCACTGAACCTTTACTGAAGAAATCACACCTGATCCCAACTTGAGCGATGCCAATGCCAATGCTTTCTACAGTAGCGAGGATGATAGGTTCCATGGCCACGGAGAACATGCTGTACACTTGCCCAGTGTGGGCTTGACGGTCTGCCCTCATATCTTGCCCAATTCCTGCAAAGCCACAACCCTGGTCTTAGGGTTGACGCCAGGACCCGCCCAGAGACCCAAAGATTGTTTAAAGGGAGGTGAGGCACATCCGACACCCGGAGCTCTCGCCTGGGTGTCCTGTTTCATGGATCTGCTGAAGTTAAGCGCTCCTGCCATTGAAGGATCAACACCCAGGCCCAGGGGAAAACAGTAATTAGTGACTTTCACAGCTTCCCATAAAGCCGTCTTGAGGCTATCAGGCTACGTGCAAGGACCATGCCTTGCCCCTCAGGAGCCTGGACTGCGCCTGTTTTTGGTCACTATTTTGGTAGTATTACTCCTGATAATATGATTTCTACATTTCCGAATCTCATCATTACTTTTATTCCAAGACAGTGCACCTGCCCTCTATCGATTGCCTCCATCCACAATAGCCTGACAAAACCGTCGCTCGGTCGGATAATGTGTAGGACGACTGCAGCTCCCTAAAGCAGTCTGTATGGTTTTGTGCACACCAGAGGCCACCAGAATGGAAATCTATAATTCCCAAGATACAAGGTATTTAGGGTTATGCATGACTTTTAGCATCCACTGTGGGACTTGGCAGCCGGTACAAGGTCACGAAGCTCTTGTGTGTTTGTGTAGAGAGAAGACGACGGGTGGATGCCACAAGAAGACCGAACTACACCTCTCTCCGCGATAATCCTTTGGCTTGCAGCTGAAGGAGGCCCTAGATGTGATGCCGTCCTAATCGGGAATGTTTGAAAGAAGCCGTAAAGATGTATGTTGAGAAAGACGCCAGCAGCTTTCTAGCGTCCATGACATGGAGCCGCCCTAGCCTACTTTGCGCAGCATGTATCTCTCCCTGGGCCTGAAAGATACGAACTCGCATCGCTTGAAACCCCCAATCAAATTCCGTCCCAAGTTTGCATGCCCTGTGAAACCTTGGTATGTTACTCCTACATAGGGGGCCCCATAAGGACCAGTGTATATTAGCTATAGTCTACACTCCTAGTATACCCGTTATAAGAAGTTTAGATTATAACTCCCCCTCACTAACACCAAAAATGGTCCCCTATCTAACCCCGTTTAAGGAGCTTCGACTATAGCTCAAATGAAGCTGTACGGTCGTTTCCCTACATAGGAGGACCCTAATGTGAACCCAAAATACTATAATTCAAATTATAACCCTAAACCCTAAACCTCCCCTTGAAGCTGACCGAAAAAGGGAAGACCTACCTAGTGCCCCTCAGAGCCCAGCTTCGGCAAGTAGCTCCGAAGTGATTCCGCAGCCTCTTCTGAGGACCCCGCGCTGGGTTGCTGTTAAGGAACTTAAGGCAAGTTACTACAGTACGCGTATATAAGGTATGTGGAGTTTAGGGTATTCAGGGTTTGTAGGGTTTAGACTATAACAAGGAAGCCCTACTGTTTAGGCTATTTTAACAAGGAAGCCCTACTATTTCGTACATACCCCTATTATGGCAACGTACTTAGTTTAAGTGCTTCAACAGCAACCCATCAAAGGCAGGTAGGCTTCCTAAACTTCGGGCTGAATCTATCAGTGTAATCCCCCTAGACTTATCATAAAAATCAATGGTTCATAATTTCCTAGGGTTATACGATAGCGATTCTAATTCCTTAGGGTTGTACTATAAAGAAATTGGGAATAGTTTCTAGGAAGATTACAGGTAAGATCTAGCAAAATGCGATCTTGGAGCCGCTGGAAACACTTTAGGGTTTAGGGTATCCCTTTGGGCCTCTAGGACGAGGAGTTGCTTTTTGGGGTAGTTCAGGACGACATGGGCTTTAAGCTCTGGTTGGTTGATGTCGGGGTTTCGGGTTTAGGCTTTAGGGCTTAGGGGGGGGTTAACCAAGCCATGTTGGCTTGCCCAAACCCTGAAGCCATCCTTCCTGGCCAAAGATGGAGCCCCGCAGATCCCTTGTCAACGGACTTTGGTCTTTAAAGGGCCAAAAAACAACGAGCACCTTCGCGGCATCTACCGTGAAGACCATTGTTTCCATTGCTTCTGGGGTTCCCATGTTTCTTGCTGCCAAGCGATGGTAGGTCAAAATTGTCCTGAAGGTCCCAGCGTGGCTAACTACTGTTTCCTGAGCTCAGAATTTGTGGTTTCAAACTGTTTCCCTCAAGAGAGTCAGCATAAACCTGGACAAGACCCACTCACATCCCATCTTGCATCGGACTTCTTTTTTACCAAAGACTGAAACTGAGCGTCTGGGATGGCAGAGTTTGCAGAACTCCAGCGAGGGCTTGTCAACATGATAGCCCCCTTTTGGCTTTCATGTATTGTTGGATCAAATACGGCTTGAGCTTCTTGAAGTTGTTTTGTCAGAGATAGCCCAAACCAAGTCAGGGGTGTGCTTCTGGAAAACTGTGGCTTGTACAAGGGTACCCTTCCCTAAGCTAAACGGCCTTCTGTTTTGCAGGCATCCACCCTAAACCCTCAACTTGTGAACCCTAAACCCCTAAACCCTAAATCCCAGGGAAAGAGAAACTCCTCCCTGCTTGCCACCCTATCATGGGCTGATCTATGTGCCACAAAAGGCGTGGCCTAAGAAGTCTTCAGGTTCCTGGGGGCTTCAAGTTTAGGGCTTAGGGGTCCTAGACTACTTGCTTCAAAAACCTCTGCCCCTCACCCAGAAGCGCCTTTTGCTGTGAAGAAGTCGAATAGCACTTCGCACTCCTCGGGACATAGGAGCGGGGTTTAGGGTCAGGGGTTTGACCGTTTCGGGATCGGCGTAGGATTGCTTCGTGCTGCCAACGCATGGCGCTTGGATGATAAAAGGGGCTTCTGATTTCAGTAGCCGCTGAGTATCAATAGCTGGATGAATTCTAGGCATGTGGGCGTCTGCACTGGCTGAGATGCATCTGCTGCTGAACCTGCTGCTGCCTCGAATGTTACGACTGCTACACCTGTCGCCCAGAAACAGTTGCTACTACGGCTGCTACAACTACTGATCCCACCTTGCATACTGCCTAACAGTTGTGAGCACTAGGCCGGCAATCAGACGCGCCTGAACACTGAGTTGTCCAAGTAGACCTGCACCAATGTTCAGGGTTGCTGTTGAGGGACTTTTGAAACGCATGTTATGGTAATTTAATTTAAGCTCCTTAACCGTGCTAAGTCCGCGGGCCAGCAAGCCACGCTGGCTTTGGCAAAGGATGCCAAATAGTCAACAAATAGTCATATAATACGAATCTTATATTTATACGAATAGCAACATAATAGTTATCAGATAATAACCGTAATGTACTAGGAATACTAGTTAAGAATAGTAGTACATTAGCAATGACAGGCAATAGAAATGAAGCAGTGTTTTCAGTTAACAGTAATAATAACAAGAATACTAGCAATACTCCTAACGTACCCATACAAGCTGAGCATCCTTTCGTCGCCCTGGGTCAGGCCCCAACATAAACCCAAACTAAAAAACGCCTGAAGCCTACCTTTAGGGGTGTAGAAGCTGCTCACTGCTCTTCGCCAAATTGAAATGTACATCCGACAAAAGCCCTAAACCCAACCGTAAACCCTACAAAGTCCAGGCATCCTTTTTTCTTGTCCCTTGGGGCTGAAGCTCCCACCACTGTTCAGATGCTCCTGTCTGAAAGAAGCTAGTGCTGCTAGCCCTCAATTCCATTCTACGCACGACTCGTCCTGAAGGCCGTGGAAAAATGGGACTATCAGGGCTGTACCCGAGGACAAATAGAGACAAGCAGAGTTGCCGCCCATCTGAAACCTCCTTCAAAAACCTCATACCCACTGCACATAGTCCTGCAGTTTCCATTTCATTTTCCACGTTTTCCATTTGAATTTCCACTGTTGTGGAAATGTACCCAAAACCCTATATTATGTCGACATAATCGTGAACTCTGTTTCATCCTTAAACCCTAAACCCCTACACCTTAAACCCTAAACCCCTAAATCCCTAAAACCCTAAACCCCTAAAACCCTAAACCCCAAAAACCCAAACCCCTAAACCCTAAACCCTAAACCCTCCCCCTGAGACACAGCCTCGATGCCGCCCTTTGCAGGTAGCAGCAGCGTGGGGCCGGCGTTGGTAAGGACACTCTGGCACCTGCCTGAGGGGAGCTACCGAACTACTACTGTTGATGGATGGAATCTTGCACCACCTTAAGTCCCTAAAGTCCTTGGAATCACAGGAGTTTGGGACCCCTAGGTAGTACAAGAGTTCCTCCATCAACAATATTTAGGGTATGAGGTTTAAGTTAGGTTAGGCCCCCACCCAGTAATAGTGATGACAAGAAATAATGGTGATTATTTTAAGGCCTCTATACATTCCTAATATACCACTATTAGTGGGTGGGGGCCAAACTCAAGGTTTAAGGTTGATAGAAATTGTATAGGGTTCATGTGCGGAGTTTTGGCGTCTGTTTGTAGGTCCTAAACAATATTTATTTATTCTGGGCTTATGGGTTCAGGGTTTAGGGTTTTAAGGTTGGGGTTTAGGGCTTCGGGTTTCCTGAAGTTAAAGGAACTTTTCTGGAGGTCCCTATAACAAGGATTGTAGTCTTTGGAGGTCTATATTAGGGTTCCTCTATCTATGGAAACTACGATATGACTAGCTGACATGGGTCTGCATACGGGAATCTTTTAGGGGCTACTATACTCAACTACCAAAAGGACCCCTACGTCCACCCTGAATGGTCCCCTGGTAACCCTAATAGTTGACAATAGCTCAGGTGAAACTTGAATTGAGCAATCAGGTTCTCAGCCTTGGAAGGGGGACCACTAGGTGTCTTGGTTGAGAGGGGAGAAGTGGACAAAAATTGGAGGTGCTGAATAGTGGTCGAAAATCTGCATGTGAGGGTTGGAGATAAAGTACAGGCTTTGGCCTTCATTCACGAATGCTGGCACAACCTTAACCTCAAGACCTACAGACCCAAAATCACCACGACAATCAACTGCGCCATAAGTTTAGGACTTTAAGCTGCTAACTAGAAGCCTCGCACAACTCGCAACTAGTACCTTTGAACCACCAGGACCCTTGGGACGAGCCCCAAACCCTTAATCTTTTAATCTCTTAAACCCTAAACCCTGAGGCGTCTTGGTACCTGGCCAGTACCGAAATCTGGAAGCTGTCTCTTGGACGAGTTGTTGATGCTGAGCATAATGTCACCTGTTGGCTTGCGCTGAGGGCTCACGGTCCCTGATTTCAGGTTCAGGATATGGCACATAAGATGGGGCTCGGCCTAAATTACTGTTCCGGCAGAAAACTGTGTAGGGACCTGTATTATGATAGGAAGGCCACTTTCGGGATCCGAATCGTAACGAATTAAGTTAAATAAATCCCCTTTGAGACGCATGGTTCTGGGCCCGAGATCCTGCTCCTTTTGATACTTTCCCAAAAGCAGGGTTCCCTATCTAAACCCCACCCGACCCATACTGGATGACCGGGCTCCGGCAAAAGGGGCAGTTCAAGGACCTTGGCCTTAGTTCCAGAAAAACCTTGAAGATTGTGCTTGCCTGCGATGATATGGGGGTTCCCCAAGATCAGCGGTATTCTTTTTGAGGTCCTCGCCAAAAGGAACGAATATTGTTGGGTGTTTTTATTAGGGCAGCTCTATTCATGAAAACCACATGAAAGTACCATGTGGGCACTAATCCGCAGGTTGACATCCGCTGCGCCTTCGAGGTTGTCCGCCTGACGATGGCAGCACGTGGGGTTCTTGAACTGATAGTCACTGGCTAGAATGTTGGCGTTGTCCCAGTACAGCTAAAGAAGGAGAAGGATCTCCGTCATACCTTCAGGACTTGGGATTTTCATTCCGGGCTTTCTGTTCTTGTTACGAGGCTCCAGAAATGAACTGGACCACTTCATTCACTCAAAGAACACAACAAGAAGGAATCATTTCACTGCTGCAGAGCGAGCGTGCACGTACGCCCAAGCTTCGTGCCACTTAGAGGGCTCTCAAGTGGAACGACTCGGCAATCTTGGGTTCCCTTGCGGCGTGGGTTTCGCGCGCAGTCATGCCGGCTAATGCAGTTAAGTGGAGGAGAACTTGGGGCGCACTTCCGTGGGGCGAGGTCCAAATCTATGCTCTGCTGAGACAACTGGCTCCGCGCGCAGTTTACATTGAGCTCTCAGGCCTACACGATCTGACATGGCGAGTGTTGGTGGGAAGGAATAATTTGTCTGAGCGAACTTTCAGCCGAGGTTGGTGCCATGGCACCATGTACATGACATGGATATGCATAATTATGTACAGTAGTATGTGTGCATGGACGGGCAATCAAAAGCTAGCTGAGAGCAAAGCCAAACCTGGACCCGCTTGCCCCTGAAATAAGCGTCAGACAAATTCTGGAAAGGGGTCCTGTTACCCTGTCTAGAAGAAGTACTAGGATGCTTTTGCGAGCGTCCTACAGGAGCGACCCCCCCAAAAAATTGAGATACTCCCGTCCAAGGCTGAAACCAGGGACAACATTATGGGCCTCTAGTTTAAGATCCCGCATATAATCTACTATAATATTCTATATTGCACTATAATATACTATATTATACTATAATACACCGCTAGATGGAAAATGTTCGTGAACTCCTTGCTATGAGGCTAAACTCCGGCTTCCTGGAAGACGTCGAAGTGCATCCTGCTATGAGCCAGAAGCAAGGGGTCTAGGATCAGGGTTTAGGGTGTAGGGGTTTAGGGTTTAGGGATTAGGGTTTAGGGGTCTAGGACTTAGTTGGGCTTTGGATTTGGCTCTCCGGGGTGCTATAGGGAATAATGGAGAAGAAAATGGAAACTACCATATTATAATGGGGTATGTATTGGATTTACTGTGCAGTGGTTTGGGTTCCTGAAGAAAGGGAACACGGGGCTCGGGTAGTCCATATTCTCACGAAATTGGGGTTTGAAACAACACTACCTGCACTGATGCAGGTTCCCATACAGATCAGCCGCTAGAAGGAGCTTATTGCAACTTTGCCGCTTTCCACTTCTGACGGTCTCTCAAATGGAGGCTTCTGGGGACCCTCAAGGGATGTAATTATAGGTGTTGTTAGGGCATTTATGGGGATAATTTTGCAAATCTTCACAACCTACTACAAAACACTAAGCCTAAGAAATCTATAGAAGATCACAGATTGCATTTTTCTTTCCTTTGGGTTCTTTTTCTGCAGTCATGATGATGAGGCTCCCATCTCCCAGCTCCCCCGTAAGAGTGAAACCGGTCCCTCCTAAAGAATCCCCCAATTCCAGCAACCCCCTGAAGACTTTTGAAAGCCTACAGACTACTGATAAACGCGACCAGGAAACACTGAATTTGGGGGGATTCTGAGGAAGCCCAACAACTCACAGAAAGGGATGCCCCTACAAAACGAAATGCATCTTGGCCTTGAGGCATACATGACAGTTGACGTGATGGCTCGTGAGCAGAATAGCCAACACACCTTCAGCTTGCTTCCTGGAACTGTTAATGCGATCATTTGCCACCCTCTGGAGCGACTGTACAGGTTTGCACGCGGCACGGGAGTCTGCAGCCCTCTTACTAAAGACTCTGCGAAGTGTGGCCCGCCAACTTCAGCATGTGCTCGTCTTAGCGGGAGGCGATCCGAACTCAAAAGGGTCTAAAGAAAATTCTACTTTGCGCACTGTACACCAAGTCTGCTGCAACATCAACACTAGGAAGCTGCAAACCTAGAACGCTGAGGTAGCTTCCGTCCATGGGTTGAAAACATGTCGGAACGACTTCTTCTCGCAGGAGCCCAGCATCAGCCGCCACTTTTTATTCCTCAGCGGGAGCGCTCAGGCGCTGTGCTTCCATACTCTGAGGGGCCAAACACCAAGAATCGAGAATCAGCTAGTACAAACGAGAAGTGAAGTGGAAACTGGGCTTGAATGGGGCTTATACAATACTAGTGATATCATGGTAACTACTTTGGTTTTGTATCAGGCGTAGCAATGCTACCAACAACTAAAATCCAAATCCCGAGCCTGTGGCTCGGCAGATTTGAAGCCCCTGATTTCCACCTATACTTACAGGTTCTCAGTAGAGAATAAGGGAATATATTAGGAGGACTCACCACCCTGTCATAGTGGTATAGCCTTGCTGTTAAAGAACCCCGACCAATATTGCCAATACTAATTATGGGTTTGGGGTTTAGGTTTACGGGTGGTTACTACTGCTTTACTAGTAGTATTACCCGTTACTGGTACTGTAACTACTCAGCGTGGTGGTGCAAGATTTCCTCCATTCATCATGGGACCTCACCCAAAACTTCAGATATCCACAGCTTCCATGTCATTGTCCTTTTTCTTTTCCATGTGAGCTGGCGTCAAAATTACTTGTCTGTGGTAATGGTGGAAATCATTTAGGGTGCCCCGTATCGTTTTGCAAGTCTGGGAGGTATCGTTATGGAGTATCGTTTTTTAGGGTGCCCCGTATCGTTTTACATGGTTTTAAAATATCTCTACTCATTGAACAACCCTC
>CAJNIZ010004881.1:0-20554 GCA_905231905.1 Symbiodinium pilosum | reverse complement strand
CCTCAGCAACAGGACGCCATAGGATCTCAACATACTGCTACGTTCCGTCATGCTATGAGAAGAGCTTCGGCATGTTCCACAAGCACGGGCAGCCCAACAACCATGCAACCCAGGTGCAAGACCATGTACACAGCTGTAAAGAGGAGCAAGGCCCCGAGGCCATTGGAACGTCGAGCTGCCTGGGCGATGCGCAGTATGCGCAATGCTAAAGCGTCAAGCTGCCATGCATGATGCACAGATAATTGGGTGGCAGGCCATAGCTTTGCGAAGCGCGTGCTTCAAGTATAAAATGCTGACTAGCTTGGACCCCCTGTGCAAGATCGGGCCCGAGATATGCGAGATGCAGTACACAGCATATGCCGAGTCAAGATGAGCTTGGCAGACATGCATCTTCTTGAGCAGCTACCGCCACTCTAACACCACTCTAAGACTATAACATTGCACACATTTGCACACGCATCCACACTGCAGAGCGGGCAGAGTGCCGAATGTCGAATCGGGCCATCAAACCTGGCGTCACACTGCACATGAGCTCAAATGGCCTTGCACGGCCGAAGGCCCGTGTAGGTTGAAAACAGATCGGGAGTCTGGCATCTAACTTCGAAGCCAGTGACCTCTACAGGGGTGAAACGAAGCTGCTCAGATGCCGGGCCCTGGCTTCCGGTAGATGAAGACCGGCCTCTGCTGAAAAGCCACTCCCCCAAACCCAGGTCTCGATCACCCCAAACCCTCAACTCGTACCTCCTAAGCCAGGTGCTCCTGCCCGAAAAAAAACCAAAGTGTGGAACATTGTGGAGCTCTCAAGGCACCTGCAAATAGCACGGTGCCTCCTGAATTGCAAAACAGCAATGACGCCGGACCGGGAGCGCCCACGCAACTCAGAGCTTGCACCCGGCCAGAAACCAATTTGTGTAATTGAAACTGGGCGGAGTTTGATGGTGAGCACGCGCCTGGTGGCAGCGCATCGAACTTCCCATGTCTAACAGCCTCCAGCCTGACAGGATCTGCAGGCTGCCGCTAAGAGTTTTGTGAGCCAAACTCCTGCCCAGAGTACATACCCCATTTGTTATTGTCCATGTGACTCTCCTTCCACTCGTGGGGAAAACCCCCCAAAGATCGGTTGCAGCTTGCGGAGAGTGTCCATATGGCTGCTGGGCTGGCAATTTTCCGCTGCTGGGGTCAGGGAGTGCTTGGAGGCAGGGCCAATTATTGGGACTCCTCCCCAGACAGACTCCATGAGCAATGAGCAGTGGGCTGCTTTTGTTTGGTCGACTTGACTCGACTTGCTAAACCCTCCTGAGGTGAATGGATGGGCAGGACTTGCCCAGGAATTGCTTGGCGGCATGCACGAAGAAGGCAAGAATCGACAGGCAAAGGGCTTTGCGCCCGAAAAACCAATGAAGGCAGGCGTTTATGAAAGCACGCTCTTACATCGTCTACACGCCATACTGCCCTAGCAGAATGATAACAACTTTGCTTCCAAGGCTCGCATTGCCTGAGCCAACTGTTCGGTACAAGACCTGGCCAGACAAACTTCTAGTTGCTACAGCGCTGCAACGGCTGGAAGCCATGACACACAAGCAGGACGCCTGTCGCACAAGCTGCAGAGCATGGGGTCCACCATGGGGATCACCAAGAGGTCGCCCGATTGAGGCAATGCGAGTTCCTGGCTGCGTCCTGCAAGGACCCGAAATTCCGGATCACTGATTATAATGATTACAATCTCGCTGTGTGCTCTTTGCAAATCCTGCCTGTCCAGGCCGGCCGTGACCTGAGCCACCGAATTTTCCAGCGCTTCGCCACTGACGAGAATGGTGCTCGCCTATGCTCACACGCAGCGCACGTGCCAAATCTGCAGTGTCCACTTGCCTGATGCCAGTCGTTCTGCGAGTCCAGGAGGTTGCTGTTGTGGAGCAGCACCCGACTCTGGACCTTCAAAAGCTCACAGTTGCGCGGGCATGTCAAGAGTCCAAGAGGCAGACGGCCAAACCTCTGCATCCATCTTTTCGACAGCGGCTACAGCAGCTTCGTGGAGTGCCGCGCAGCGCTCAATTCCACAGGCCATTCCTCCGCAGTCAGACTCTTTTGCACCTTTTTGAAGCCGATCCCAGACCCAGCCTCGAGGAACGAGAAGCGCCCAGGCTGCCACGACGCGCGCGACCCCGCTGCACAGGTGCAAGAGCCTCCACCACATTGACCACTGCAAATGCATCACAAGCATATACGTCACCGCAGCCCACCACCAAAACTGAGATGTGAAGGGAGATTCGTCGGTTCATCAACATGATCTATGGAGATGCTGCAAGAACACGGGGTTCCTCCACGGCAAACCTCTTTATGAAGTTGCTTTCGAAGACCTGCTTGGGCAACAGCTGTCCCAACGCCTAGCTCCGCATGTCTCCTGCAATGTTACAAGCACATTAAACTCTTGATTTTGTGTCAGGAGGAAACCTGAAACTTCAGCTATGCACTCCTTTCCATGCATTGAAAAACAAAGCTAAGCGAACTGTAGAAAGCTAGAAAGCTAGCAGAGGCTACAACCAGCTAAGGGTGTGCTTCCCTAATGCTGCCATCCTTGGCTTGCAATGCCAGCCAATAGGTGGGAGGGTTCACCGTGGGCCATGGATGATTACCGGCAGGTTGTGTTGAAAGTGAACTGCATCGCAGAAATCTACTGAGAATCAAAGAAGTGTACAGAAATCTGACAAAGGCTAGACAAGGCTTCAAAAATTAACAGTCCAGGCAACGATTTTCCTAGTTAGGTTAGTCTGGGAAATGCATTCTGGAAACATGTCAGCGTTGCATGACAGCAACTTCAAGAAAGGAAAGTTCAGGATTTTTTGTTGGCTCTTTCATAGTGCTATGCATGAATAGAAAATCAACCCATGCAAGACCATCTAGCAAGCCCCTTCGAATGTCATTCCGGAGCTCGGGTTCAAAGCCGTGGGAGTTCTGCAAGCAGCGGAGGAGAGACTGAATTTTCAGGTGAAGTCCTTCCAGAACTGTCCTTTTTGTCATCTCAAACTTGCAAGCACGCGGAAGAGCCACAGGATCTCGATTGAAATGCTGTGGCTGGCCTGAGCTGCGATTGGCTCTGAAAAGTCTGTCTGTGCGCCCCCTATGTACCGGTTCGGGACTGACACTTCCTTCTCCCTGCAACCAAGACACGCCGCATAAAATCGCGGATACGGGTTGTCTGTCCTCAGATGCAGTTCTAGCTCTGCTGAAGGCTCATGAGGCTTTGAAAGGCCCTTGGACGAGACGAGCTCTGGATGGTAGTTGCTTTGATTGCACTTCGTTGCGGCCCAGCAGCCATTTTGTGGGACACAGCTGCCTGTCCGTCCTCCTTCCACATCAGTGCATGCAGTGCACAAGACACTTACTTGTCAAAAAGATCGCCTGAGCTCGCACAGGCAGCGTTCCAGAAAGGTTTCTGCGGAGTAGATGAGCTGCCTGTGTTCGCATCTCCAAAACGAAGGGCATGCATGTCTGACGCAATCCTCACTACAGAGAAGTATTCCCAAAAAAGCAAATGACTGAGGCAAACCGGCAGCCTACTAGCTGGGGTGAAATGTCAATTGCCCAGGCACGCTTCATCACATCGCTGACCCTGAGCAGTTGCTAGCAGCCATTCTGGGCGGGCCTGCAGCATGACCATGACAGCCGGCTTGAATGGAAAACCCAGCTGCGGAAAGATCTCTGCGGTCGCCGCGGGCAAAATAGCCTGTCGCTCGCTTATCTGCACCGCTTCTCCCACAAAGTGTTTCACGAAACTGTAGCCAGCACCCCAGTTCTGCTCGGGCTCAGCTTCTGGGCACAACATGCCAACCTCGTGAAAACCTGCGCCATGACTTCCGTACTTGGACGGGACGCAGAACTGGCCGGTCACCACGCTTAGGCGCTGGTTTTTCATCTCAGCCGCCACCCGGATGTCCCAAGTCGCGTCTGACCAAACACGCCCGCAGATCCAGGATATGCAGCAACCTGAACTCAGCGGGAGGAGAGTGCCAGCCCAGTGGCAACCACCAACAAAGGAGACAGACATGATCGGATTCTGACTCAATTCATCACACGAGTGATCGTTGTTCATCTCAATGACGAAGCCAGACACATGAATTCGGTTGGCATCATTAAAGGGTGCCTTGCACCAGTACTGCCTTGCCAAAAAAGGCAGTGTGGTGAGTACAAGGTCGGATAGGGATACCTGGAAAGGAAATAAGCTGCTACGCGCATCCACATCCTCATCTGCCCAAGGGAACTCTTCCAGAAGGAACAGCTGACTCAGCGACACTTCTTCAAATTCTTGATGCATATCCTGTCGAACCAATCCAGCCTGAAGGCTCGCACCACTACAAAAGAGAACATGACTTGACACATGCAGTACCATGGCACATTTATTCCCAACAGGCCTGGAAAAACAGAACTTCTGCTTCCACGCTTTCTCGCATGAGATCCAGCCACATGTTGACAGCCCTGGCCTCCATGTCCCTGACTGAACTTGTGTCATAGAGTCCTGAGTAGGTGATACGCATCGGTTTCGAATCGGCTTCCTCCGCCTTGGCAGCGTACCTTGTGAACAACTCTTGCGCTCGAGCTAGCCAAGGTTTACTGCCGCCTTGCTTTGCGCAGGAACCTGCAACCACAGGCACAGCGGACAGGCTTCCAACCGGATGGTTGGAGCCCCTCGATAAATCAAAGTCCAGTTTGGCCACGATGCGAGCGTCCGCACCGGTTTTCACTAAGAAGGTTGTTCCGTTATCCCGCCGCTTTAGCCTCGCAAAGCCTATGTAGTGATCATGGCCACCGATGATGGCATCCAGGTGCAGCCCTGCATGTTCTACTGCCCTGAACAAGTTCAAGTCATTTCCAGTTCGCGTATGGGTCATTGCAATGCGTATGCTGCAGCCAATCTGCTCAGTCTCCCAGTAGCGCAGAATACTGACGGCCGCCGGAATGTCTCGCATAAAGCCTTCCACCTGTTTCCCGGCCCAGTTCATCTTATCGACGTCCGTGGTGCCAACAACGCAAATCTTGATACCATTCTGAGCAAGGACTGCCCAGCCTCTTCCTGACGAGCTGCCATGGATCCTTACATGCATTCGTCTAAACAGCTCTGTGAAATACAAGCACGTCCACACAAATCAAATCACAACCATTCTACACTCACAACATGGCTGTTTTTCTGCAAATCGTGGCCAGCTTTGTTTGATGTGAATAGCGTTGAATATTGTCGCAGGCTGCCGAGGATCTGGTGCAGATGCCTCCAGGCGCTGACGTTATACAAACCACTGTCACCCTCCACCTGCCAAGAGTCCGACATGGACTGCTGGATCTCGCTGCTCGAATTCTCGCGAAGATTCGCGTTGAGATAGTGAAAAGCTGATTTGCGCATTTGCTCCCTCAGATTTGGCAACTTGAAATCAATGTCATGGTTTCCGATGTTTGCCAAGTCCACACCCATAAGGTTCATAATTTCAATCAGCTGTGAGCCTTTGAAGACTTCTGCGAGGTATGAGGGTGCGATGAAGTCCCCAGCAAACATACCAACAGCAACGTCTCCACGATTCCGTGCTTCATCCTTCAGCCACCTAAAGGTCGCTCCAAAGTCGACAAGGCCCCCATACTGCACTGCTTCTGCTGAACCCTTCTCTCTCTGCAATGCGCCACAAGGCCCATCCAGGACCTTCACACCCTGACTGGCATTGGAATTCAGAAGCGACAGCGCTCTCAGCACTCTTTGGAAACTCCCTGGAAAACATGCCTCCCAGGATGGACCAAGTCCGCAGAGGAAGGGATCCTCGGGGCAGGCGGCCCCGTCGCATCTCGCCGCTGCTACATCGTCCAAGTAACCCAGATCAGCTTCCAGGTAGTAGTATGGAAGATCACTTGTCAGCGGAACAAGCTTGTACACATCATTTAGAGACACGATGGTCACCTTTTGCCCCACGCAGAGTAGAATGGCATGCAGAACAAAGATCGCGGCCGGGCCCTGAAGCAACTTGCGGGCCGGGGCCCAAAAATCATGTCCTGTGCGCTCCATGGCATTTTTGCTACTATCTCGAGAAAAAATCAGCCTCGTGAATGCCTTCTCGAAGACCCATGTTTGTGCAACGTCAGCAACACGCGCACAAATCGCACAAACTGCCTACTGTCCATAAGATTTCTTCAACATGCCGGATCTCAACCTCGCCTCTCTCCGGGCTCAGGACTGAGACATGCAATGAGAGCTGCGGTCGCCGGAAAGGTCAGCTCCCTGAAGTCTCTCTCAAAGCACGGCCGCTATGCTGAAAGAACATCAGATCTCTTGAACACTTGAACATGTTCATTTCCTTGGCCTCACGGAGGTGGCACATGGACGCGGTGGCGGAGTGGTGGAGGAAGATGCAGGTGAGCTGACAGGTTGAAGCTCCCAATTTGAACAATTCTTGGCAAGCTGTGCACTGTGCGTCTAGCTGAAAAAACACATGACTGCAAAATGGCAGCAGGGCCTGCAAGCTGAACACCAATCACTGTAGACTTGCAGTGGAACCTGACCGAACAAGGCTGTGAATCGGTGCCACTGCAACACAGTGGTCCAGCCGAGCTTCCCGCATTTTGCACCAAGCGGCCCACACATTGCAAACAGCGGCCTTGAGCTCCGTGCGAGCACTGCACAACCTTTGTTGGCGGTCAAAAGCTGATCAGACCACAGACAAACCACCCGCAGATAAGCAGCATCGCTGAGCACAAAGTGCGTCCTGAACCAAAGGCAGGCCCATCCAAAAAGCAAAGCTGTCAACAAAAGCCACCTTGCACATGTCAATTCTTGCAACAAGAGAAATGCTTACCAATTCAAAGCCAAACTGCATTGCAGCAAAGTCTGTTTGAGCTGCGCTGCCACCAGCCGTCCAAGCCTGTCTTGAAGTGATCAACTTGGTTCCTGCAAACAGCTGAGGATGCCTGTGTGGTCATCGTCATAGAAGCATCTGGCGACGGATAGGCGGCAGGACGAGGTGTTTGCTGACGCCTGGCGAACAGCAAATGCTTTGGATCTGGCTGTGGAGAACTCGCAATGCACATTTTTCGCCAGCAGAGAGGCCCTGCTTGAGCCTTCCAAGATGTGTCCAGACTCGATCAGCAACTCACATGACTGCCCGAATGCAGGCTTTCTGCACGCACAGTTTCTCGATCCCGAAGACACATACAGAAGCACAAACACTGTTTGCCCCTCTCAACATTGTCAACACCACACGTCTCTTGCGCAGAAAGAATGGAGGCCTGGCCAAATGCTCTGCATGCAGCTGCTGAAGAAAACTGTTTGCCTGCTCAAGGCGCAGTCCAGATAAGACGTGACTTGTTGCAACTCTATCGAAGTTGTCTGACCTGCGAGTAGTGGCCATTTGCCAATTGGCGTGCCGCTGTTGGGCTGCCAATTCGTAACCGCTTATGCAGTCGAAGGCAGAGCCTGAAGATCAACGCGTCTCTCCTAGCTGCTTGCACTTCCAAGCAGCAGAATGCAGCAGATTGAGGGCACCGCTGCTCCTCATCCATGGAGCGCTTCGGGGCACACGGAGTTGGTATCCTCAGTGAAAGGATAATGAAAAAACACAGACACCCATCGCTGTCAATCAGAGGGGCTGGAGATGGTGAAACTGCGGACGCATTGGTGTCGCCAAGACGGAGGCTAGCATGTAGCGCTACATGCAGCATGAAACATGTAGGCATACCGTGGTCCATGGTTTTAAGTTCATGCCCATCGAACTTGCTTCCTAAGAAAAGGCCATGTGTGAACCAATTCTGCAGGGCAGGGGCTACGCAGTGATGACATACTGCTTACAAGGATGATGTGATTAGGATGTGGTTTATGGAGGATGTCGATGGTACCTCTGATTAGCTAGCTTGATCCTCCCACGTGCTGGATGTGGCTGTTCTGAATTCTGACCGGCAACCACATGTTGGAGAATACGGCAAGGTATGCACACAGAATGCCGACAAAGTCGAGCTGCACAAGTCATGACGGTGAAGCAGGTTGAGTGCCAACACACCTGACCAGGCACCTTCTTGAAACTGGCTTGCCGGGAGCATCCGACCTCCAAGTGCGTCCTTGAGTCATGACCTTTCTGTCGTTAGCCAGGCTTTTCAAGCGGCGTGGTTTGCGCAGCTCAAGCCCGACTTTGCAGGCGATTCTGCACTGTGTGCCCGGGTCTTCCAGGCTCACAGTTCTCTTTCGCTTCTCCTGCAGCAGGCAAATTGCTATGCTTGTCCTTCGACATTTTGGGCCCGCATGCGCAACACCTTCCAGGATTTCTGCAAGCACTGGAGATCCGGCCCCCTTCGGACTCTAGCTTGCTCCATGTAGGAAAATGACATGTTGTTTGATGATGACCGCTTCCTTCAAGTGGAAAGCAGCTAGGCTCCCATGGGGAGGGTTTACGACTGCAGAATCCATTGGACGAGAGTGCCGAACCTTCCTGCGCAGCGCTTGGATTCACAAAACTGGCGCAGGCACTTTCCAGTCTCCTTATAGCTCCATGCTTGATTTCACATCTGCTTTGTCCTGCTCGATTATTTGCATGTTGATGGTTCTGGTACCGAGCAGGCAAGGCTTTGGCTCGCTAAGCAGGGCGGTTCATCAAAAGAAACGAGGTTCTACCGTACGGGGATGAATTCGCCCCCAAAAGAGATGAGGAGGCAGCCAAGCTACCTGCAGTCTTCAGAACTTCGCGCCAAGGTGCTTCCCATGGCCTCTTCGCAGGAGCTCTGCTGACTCAGTCATGTCAATCTTTAGGCTGCAATCCTCATGGAAGTCATCTGCAAAACTGCTTTCGTTCAGCAGCTGCCTGTCCAGCCAATCACAACTACTTGACCGGCAATCACCCAGGCTGCACATGGCGTTCAAACCAGCCGGGCACACTTCACCCCAACAGACACAGCAAGATTCTCCACCTGGCGTGACCCATGAGTTTGCTGGTGCCACAACCTGTAACAGTTGAGGCAAATTGAATGCCTCCAGGGCCAGCGCATGTACGGCCGCCGTGAAGAACTCTGACTCGCCAACAAAGCCATCCTTGCATGGGGGCTTGGACTCCATCCCCACCGCAGTGAGCGGTGCAGCTTCCGGTCTGCAAGCCCATTCTGAGGAGCTAGCTCCATCCAAGTCCATCCGCCTGAGCCTTAACATGCAAAGGCGGGCAAAGTGAAGCAATGGATTGCGCTGCGCTTTCTGCAGCTGAGGCTTTGGCAACTTGTCAGCCAAGGTCTCAGACCGAGTTTGCAGATGGGCACAACACCTCTGCACTACAACATGTTCTCATGTGCTCTGCTGGTTACGGAAATCTGCTGGTTTCGGAAACCTATGCTATAGAGGGGCGTGTCAGAAAGCACCGCGCAACTGATCCACATGAAGGCGGCGCCTTCTCGACATGAGCGCTTGCCCCACTTTTAATCAAATTCTCAAGAGATGTTCAGCGAATCAGGTAGGACAGGGCTTGAGACGCTACAGTGTTTGGCAAAGACGAAGATATCAGGCATGTGCTGCTTGTGCTGTTACTGTTGATTCTCTTACTCGTTGCCGTGGGGGAACAGGGTGTGCAGTGTGCACATAGCTCCTCATCATTCGAAATAAGAGATTGACTGGCACCCTTGGCGCTCCATTGAGAAGACATGAGGTGAACAGAGGGTGCTGAGAGCCAGACTGCTCTGCAATACGGAGTGAAGTCGCCTGCTGACCGCAGAAATAACATGACTGACAATGGAAGCCGTGAGTCCTTGTGCTTCTCTAGCCGTGGCTGCAGCTCCCGAAGCACTGCGTTGACCTTGAGATGTGATCATCCCTTCTGAGGTGCCAGCGGAGTAATCCAGGGGGCGTCACATCAATTGTCCTCTCTTCTTCGTGAAGGAAGCTCTGTCCTAGATGAACCTGGCGTGCCAGAAAAAACGAGCTGATAGGAAGTCATAATCTACCCCATGCCTGCTGAAACAAGTTCACCACCTAGGCTCCAGTACAATAGGCGGGCATCTGCACTCATGGAGCCAAGTTGCCGGCAAGAGATTGCGCCAATATCTCTGGAAACGCCAGCAGATGTGCTAGCACCAACTCCTCTTCGTCAACATGCAGTTGGATAGGAGAGGGGATAGGACCAGGCATGACTGCTCCTCCATCTCGTCAAGGTCCAGGCCTTCATCCCGCGGCGCTTCACGTGCAAGAATCAAAGTATCCTCACGCAGCACAGAAACATGGACAAAAAGACAGGCCACATGAAGGCACATCCTGAGTCGAAAGCCCAAACGAGCCTCACCGACTCTGAGTGTTCACCTGTGCTCGCTCCCAAGTACACCCCACAATCGCAGCCTTCATTCAAGCCTTCCCACGCAAAAGCTTTGTTCAGTGATTTTACTTGACAATTTTTGTCTTGCTTTCCCTCCGAGGCCAAGACCAGACCCGCACACCTAAGATGGTGAGATGGTGCCACCAACAGCTTGCCACAGTCAAGTCTCCCAGCGGCCTGCAGCTTGTGCTGCAGCTCGTCCCGCTGTTCTGCTGCCACATCGTGTACACCTTGCCAAAAAAAGCTCAAGAGAAAAGATACCGTGGCCGGAGTTGGGTATACGGGGCCTGTTTCATGGAAAGTGCAGAAACCTTTTCGTAAAGTGCGTGACTCGTGCCGCTAGCAAATTGGATGTTCAAGGTAGTTTGTTGTCTGGTTTGCATCCGATCCAACCTTGCGAATCTGATGTTGGCTCTGCGTGTGCACAAGGAATCCACATCGAGACAACTTCGGCAGGCCCACCGACTGACACTGCCGGGTGGCTTATGCGGGCTCAGTGCATTTGTAGACATGATTTTGCGGTGCCGCAGCCATCACCCACCGTCCAAGTGCCTTCACCGATAAAAACTACAGATGCTTTTAGAGGCCTTGAGGCTGAGTCGGAAATGCAACATCAATATCACGATAAGGATCAGCAAAGCAGCTGAGGTGCAAGCCCATTGAGCCTTGCAGTGCGGCTTGGTGCCTGCCACAGGAACTCAGATGGGAACAAGACTCTCTGAGAAGCTTCGCCAGCAGGACGCAGAAATCGCAGCATCCCTGACTGCACCGCGGGTGGCACGGCCCAGATTGCCATGAGTTACCTGGTGGATACAGCAATGCTTGGAGCTGCCAAGAACGAAGCAAAGGCCCAAGCCCGCAGGAGCGCCCTCAAGGCAACCTTGGCATGCAGTGCACAAGGAGCCAGATTACAGGGTCTTCAGCATTTGGCCTAAAAAGGTTACGGGCACAGACAAGGGGGGCCGAACTCCTGCTTACAACTCCCACTGTGCACAGCGTCACCTGAGTGCAGCGCCTTGTGCATAGCAGCATTCAAGTGGCGATATCTTCCAAAGCTTTCACAACACCACTTGCTGTTTAAGCAGATTCGCAGTGACAACGAGGAACGCATTGACGAAAGTGCTGCTCAAGCCCTTGACTCACTCGATTCTTATTCCCTCCCCCTCCATTCGCCCTTTTTGAGAATATTCCCTTGCCCCCCTCCTCATCTCGCAAACAAGGACAGATTTCCTCAAATGGCCTGAGACGGGGGCTACCAAGGGATGTCGGCTTGGGGAGTCGGCGTCACCCGAGGTCATGTCTCAAGCCTTGGTAGTCTGAGGCCATAGCCAGAGATGTTCAGAGCATACTCATCCTTGGCACCCCACACAGCCCGAGTCGTCCGTCTACTCTGCTGATTCCAGCTGGAAAGAGTTGTGCTGCGGCTTGTGCAGGCTGATTCTGAAGCATCAACATCAACAGCAGTTGCAGTCTGCGGAACAGAAAGTATCGAAGTGTTTGCAATGTCTGTTCATGAGCCGTACACCTGTGTCTCATTTCAACTATTCATGAATGGGCCTGGGCTGAGAAATGCGCGAACTGGTTCACAAACCACTCTTTCCCGCAATCTAAAGTAAACTGACACACGGGCCCGCCACATGCAATTTCTGTCCCAAGTCTTCCTTGAGACCATTCTTAGATCTCCCTCCGAGCAAATGCCCTCAGCTACAACCGGGCAGCTTCCTGTTTGGGGCAAACTTAGTCAATTGCAGGCAATTCATGCAGAGAGCTGCTTTCACGTATTCTAGCAGGATTCTCTTCAGGAACATTTTCTAGAGGTCGAGGAGACACACTTGGTCACAGCTGTGACAACCGGCTCGCATCTGGAAAGCAGAGCCCGAGGACATGGTTGCCATGCAGTGCAAACAATCACGTTTTGAGTCCTGCACTCTCACCGTCGAGTTGTGAAACTAGTCCCACAAACTTGCTCAATCCTCCCCGAAACAGGAGCTCCACAAGTCCTGCCAAGTGCAAGGAAGCTCTTGAATCAAATGCAGCGATTGGCGCAGGCATGATATGACGAGGTCTGCTTTTGCAAAGTTCCCCCGTGTCCGTGCAGAAGTTGCTCGGCATGGGAGGCGGCTCTTCATCAACTCGTATGACATCTCGAGGATCAACAAGTGCCCACTAGGCGCAGGACGGTGGCTTTCAGAGCGTAGCGGCATGAGAACGTGCAGCGCTTAGATTCTTAGGCTCTAAGGTTGCCACGGGATCAAAGAGCCGAGGACCACGAGATGCACAAAGCGTTGGCTCCTGAGCACGTCCCATTTGGCCCGTCTTAACCATCCAAATACTAGAAAGCTGTCGAGCCACCATGCAACATGCAAGTACGCTGCTTACAACCTCGTCTAGCCAATTTCTGGATTCAGGCTGCCCAGGCCTCCGCAATGTTGGAGAGGTTTCGACGAAACTCCTTTGTCGTCCTGCATGAGGCTGATCAAACTGCTCGAACCCTTGAACATCAATGCGCTTTTGGGCTCTAATGCTACGCGTCCTACACAACAGCCCTTGACATTTTGTTCTCTGATCCTCTGGCAACGGCCCATGCTCCCCTCAAAGCCAGCTCAGAAGAAGAGACTGGAAACTTGAAACAAAACATGAAACCCGGTGGTGACGACTCATAATTGTGCATATGAACTCTCTTAGCTGTCCACCTGACAAGCTGTCGGAAGTTTGCCAAAAGGTGGCCTCTTCGTCGCGATGAGGAACACATGATAGACCTTGGTTTGGCACCAACGTGGCCGCGCGATGTCACAGCTCGCAAAGCACTCCGAACGCAGCAAAGGAAACATTCAATGTTCAAGCATTTGTGGAAGCTAAAACTGAATCTGGTGGCACAACAAAGACATCGCTGACGCAAGTTTCTGCAAATAGCATCTCAGGAGCCCGACCCACAGCACAAACGAAAGAAGCGTCGCAATGCCAACAAGTGCACCAAGCCTTGGCAGTGGCAGAAGGCTATCACGATCTGCTACCTTCTTCATCAAAGTTAGCCAAGTCACGCAATCAGCGCGTAGAAAACAGGCTGCAAAGCCCCGCTGCTCACGTGAATCATCCCGTCAACCGCCAACTGCCACCAGGAAGACGCAATGGGCATCCACAACAAGGTAGTGTCATCAGCCCGCTGCACGAAAGTTCTCAACTCAATTATGGGTATGTTTGCTTATGTTCCAGGTAGGACCTATTCAATCACGAAGGTGCTCCGGAAACGAAAAGCTTTGGATACCCAGCTTCCACCTCGAAGTTCTCGCTGTTCAGGAACCAGAAACTCAGCCCCCAAAAGGGTTGCGGTCATTGTACTGGAGTTTGCGAGGGGTTGACGCAAGAGGCTTCCAAGCATGCAAATGTCATAATATCCTGAACCAGGGTACAGAACCGGCAGCACCATCATGGCCAAACAGAGCACCTGGGCGACACGGCCCTGCGATGCAACAGTTCAAGGCCATGGGACATTCAGTTGAGGTTGCAGCAGAGGTCACGAAGCCAAAGAAGAAATGGTAGTTGCGCTGGCCGACGCCTTGAGATGCTGCGCAAGCAACGTGATGTGCTGTAAACACACTTTATCATCTTCTTCCAAGGATGCAGCAATTGTTAACGAAGGGACAATGGTGATCGTACCTGGAAAATCACGGCGTCAATCCGTGAGAGCCACTCTGTCATATGATCCCTGTAGTTGGGCACCGCAAGACGCAGTTGTCACAGTCGGGACAATGTGAAGATCGCGGTGGCCTGCCAGAAGCGAAAACATCAACAAGATGGGAAGAGGATTATCCAACATCACTGCAACGATGAGTTCAACGGCTCGAGAACAGCTCGGATGCCGAAAAGCTCCCTCAAGCCTGATGATTCGGCATGTCCTGCACCATCTGTAGCCACGACCTGGCGGGAATTGCTCAGGATTGTGCCTGTTTGGTTCTACACCCGAACGACTTATGACAATACAGTCAGCAAGACTTGTAAGCTCCACTGGCAGGTTTCTGCCCCCTCCCCTGACAATGCAGCTGGAAGGCTGGTTTGCTGCTGCCGGCAGGCTCAGGTTTGCGCCTGCCGTCCAGTGGAACCGAATCGCTGGCCAACAGATCCTGCAGCAGCAGCAAAATTATTGATTCAGGGTTCAACGCATCGACCCCTGCGAGATTACGCTGAAGCAGCACAACCGCATGGCAGCTGATTCGCAACGGGTGGAACTGCAGAAGCAGAGAACTTCAGAAACAGCAAGCCGCAACTCTCAGCTTCCAGCGTATCCTAGCCTTTCCTGCAACTGCTGTGCTGTTTTGGTAGCAATCACCACCTCATGGTCAACATCTCAAGTTTGTGGAAGCCCAATGCAAGTTGCAGGACTGCCTCTCGGCGAGGGATGATACCAGGATCAGAACAGCATGTAGCCAGCAAGAAGCCGGTAGCCATCAAGAATACCTCCACTGACAATGTCTACACAAGCCTCAACTCCTCCTTTAGCTCGGAGGGCACGGCCAAAGTTGCCAGGGGCAGCGCGTAGCAGCCTTCCCGCCATAGATGAGGAAACACCTCCAGGGGCAGTCCACACCAGCAGGTGCATATGCAGATGATTCCTCTGCAAGGGTGCAAAAGGTGCAACTCTTTGCTTGGTCGCGGCATGTGTGACTGAAAGACCAAGCATACCCTAGCTATGAGACCTCTCAGCCCCTGGCCCAGATGAAATACAAGGAGCACGGCGCCAGGATGCAAGTCCAAACCTCACGCGACTTCAGATGCCGTCGCAAACTTGCCTTCCATGGACATGTGTTTTCTCAGGCGTTGTGTAAGGATCCGACACAAAGGTTTGGAACCGAGCAGTTGGGAGTGATACCCATCTCTGTCTCACCACCTTGACACCAGTTCCCATGCAGAACTGCAAACATTTGAAATACCCGCCTGTCATCATGGTACCTTTGCAGAAGAACTTGTTTCGAGAAGGCCAGACCTGAGACTTCTTTACAAAAAGGCCGCGTGAAGAAGCATCACCGCCATTTTGGTTTGACACAACTCCCTCGGGCCGCGGCATTGTAAAGTCTTTTCTTTGGGCGCTCTGCCTGCCCGGCATGAAAACCTGATAGCGCATCGAAAGGCCTCCTTCAGGCATGCCGTTGGAACCTGTCTGCTGGGCTGCGTCGACGAACTGTCTTCTCCGTTGTCTTTGCTTGTCAGCGGCTGCATTTCCAAATCTCGCGGATCTCTGTCACCTGCAACAACGCGAGGACAGATTGAGCTATTGGCAAAGAATAGAAAACAATTTGGAGATTGCCGCAAGTGCCTTTGCCAAGAACCGATGGAGCAGCATTGGACGGAGCAGATGGCGTCATTACCGGCATATTGCCTCCTCAATCAGCGACTGAAAACTGGATATCGCAGTTCGGGCAGCCTTGAGAAGGAGAGACAATTGGCCATCAAGCCCAAGCATGCCCCCACACCAGTATGCATTGTAACAACAAAGACTTCTCTGATTGCACGTCAACTTGTGGGACTTGCATTATACCAAACCTTGCTCATTTCTGGCTCCCACGCTCTGTGCTTGAATCATTTCACCACACACGTCGTCCTTGTCTAGGACTGGATTGGAACCTCGAGCCGCCTTTGAAAAGTGGTTGCATGCCAGTGACACACGGAAACATCAAACGAACTGGAAGACCGAGTGGAGAACGAGGCTCATCACTGAATGAAAAATCTTGGTCGCCGTCCTGCAGTGGGCCGTGCGGATCAGCTTTCAAACTCTGTGTTGCAGATTTCCTGAAAAACAATATCACCCCTTGTTATCGTCAGTCCGCAACATCTGCGCTGAAATGTTGCACCGCCATGCGGCTTCAGATACCATGTACTGCATGTGCAATGGTGTCAGCGCAAAAACAACATATCTCAGGATTGAGTGTGTGGCCCTCGCGATGCGGAACACAATCATGTGTAAAGAATCGAGGCCAACTGGAATACACAAATGTACACAATATGGACTTACGGCATGTAGATGAAATTGGGCAAGGCAATTGGGAAGCTCATCGCACGTTTACGATGTCCAAGCAAGTCACATCAGCCTGAACCCGGGGATAACCATCAAAGGGCGTCCATGTTGTGCTTGGGATTGGTCTGCTTGAAATCGAGCCACAATTTCCAGCAACCAATACACATGTTGCCAACTGACATGTAAATCCACATGAACGTCAAACATTGGGAAATGCAGTTACATGGTGCAATCGTTGCGGTAAATCAACGTGATGTACGTTGCCATGCTACATACCGTGCATGTTAACAACTATTTCTTACATGTGAGAAACACACACCAAATTGACCATTGCACTTTTAATTCCAATTTGCACCAGGTTATTTTTGGATGAGAACGTGTTTGCAATCAGGTTTGCCAACTGTCTCAACATGCTTTTGAATTTAAGATAGTGTACGAGAGAGCGTCCATGGAGATGCTGCGATACTGAGCAATGCAAAAAATGCAACTTGCATCGGCACGACGCGATGCGTACTCACTATGGACTACGTGACGCGTGCAACTTTCACAAAATACAGCTGAAATTCCCATTGATCACTGCGCACATGCACAATATTGTCGCCGCCAAAGGAGAACCAGCTCTTGGAAAAATCTGTGAGCATAAGATACGGACGAGCAACATTCAGTTTGAACAGGTGCTGCGGCCCACCATGTTGCGTAAAACGTTCTGAACTATCAAGTGTTGAAATGTGTTTTCCGTCAGGGAACATGAAATTGCATACTGCTGCTCTTGGTCCAAGTACGTCAGCTTTCCAAACACAGCATATAGACGAAAATACAACACTCACCTCGCAAAACACCCCATGTACGCAACGTCTCTTACTCCAGGTGCACATCTCCCACATGCTGCGATGTTTTAATTTGCTCCTTCCACGACCAAAATTTGTGCCAAAGACTAACGGCCTGTGCATAAAAAATTGTGGGTTGCGTGTACGAAATGCGGACAAACAACAGAAAGCGCATGTGGAAAAACCTTTGTTTTGTTGACACTCCTTTCGTCCAGGCGTGCTGCTGCCAGCATGCCTTGGCTCGGCCGGGAACGGGCACTGAGTCTCACAGCTGCGAACATGCAAAACGTGATTACATTGCCCAAGCTAAAAACTGTCAGGCTTTACATTTTGAAAACATCCTCGCGGCGCGAACGGCATTCATCTCCCGCGGCCTGATTGGGTTTTTAAACTTGGTTCCAACTCCCACTTCGTACGTACAAGTGGTGTTGGTGGTGGATACTATAATGTTTGGCAGGCGGACCAGTCCGTTACGTCAGCGTGGTTTCAAGGGCAGGGCAAAAACAGTCAGCAGCAAACTGCAGCGCACTTCGCTTTCCCTAGCGAACTTGAGTCCAATAGCAGAAAACAAATAGAGACAGTTCAGTCTCCATCGGTCAGACCCAAGCAAAGTTGGACAGAAACCTGCGGAACGGAGAGAACTACAGGCAGAGAAAAAAAGCTGCATCGCCGGCCCATCATGAGCAAACATGACAGGACAGACACGCAGACTGCAGCGCAGGCAGAGGAGCGGAGCTCCTAGCCAACAAACAAAAGTCCACGGCAGAAGTCCAAGCGTGCATGGCGAGCGGAAAGGACAGGGCCAAGGACAAGGCGCACAGGGCAAGGCCCAAAGGCAGAAAATCCAAAGTCCAGCGGTGACAGGGTATGGCAGGTGGGAAGTTCAAAACACAAAAGCTGACGGGAACTTGAGGCTGATGGCTGCAGGCGGGCACAGACGGTGGGCCTGCAGAATCAGCCCCCTGTTGCGTCCGAATGTCAAACACACAGATATACATACAGAATCATGTTCGTTCAGTATGTCGTCCTGTCCGCTCACATATATTCAGCGCTTGTCCCCCACCCCCCCATGGTATGGTCCCCCCGCCCTCCCAGCCCAAACCTCACAGGGATGGGGCCCCTCGAGGTCGCGATCCTGGTAACTGTCCTTGTTTTTGACGCCTCAAAGCTGCCATCCTTGAAACTGTCATCACTTTTGATTCCTCGTGCTGTCGTCGCATCTCAAAAGTCTCAACAGTTGCAGGAATGGGGCCTTAATGTCATGATCCTTGTACCTGTCATCACTTTTGGACCTTCTTGTGGTCTTGGCGTCTGAAAAGCGAACATTCAGGGGCCTCCCGGGGTCGCAATCCTTGTACCTGGGGCTATAGCTCGACTTGAGCTCTTTCGTGATCTGGCACTACAGGAACCTCCAAAGAAACTTGTCCAAAATCATTAAAAGAATTCAGGTAACAGCATTAAAAATAATATGGGTTATGAAACAGAATCATCTACGAATACCCACACCCTCTTAATATACCATCAGAACCACATGGACAGAACCATCAAAACTACAGGACCACGGGGGGAGGGATAATCACCAGCACAGCATAGGTACCACGCAGAGAGGCTTTGAGTTTCTGCCAATTCACATCTTAGTTGTCATGGATTACACAAGAAGTTGCTGGCGCTTCAGTCAAGTTTTGGACTGGATATAAGATCGTCAAGCGGCTTTTGAGGCTTTCGCGCTAGATCTTGTTGACTTGCTTCCATGCGGCAGTCTCTCTTACTGAAAGCGGAGTGCTGTTTGTCTTGCTCACTTGACCTGTGCATGTCTGCGCGATTGCCTATTGTGTTGGTTGCTTGTATCAGCTCGATGTGAATCTGCCTAGGCCGGTGCTCGACTTGACAGCCTGCGACCTACTCTCCTCCCTGTTGGTCCTTTTCCAAATGTTCACCTACTGTAAGTTTGGACCAGGCCAGGGCTCGACCTGACAGCCAACGTCCCAACTTGCCTCTGTCTTTTGGCGATACATGTGCTCACTTGCCTGATCTGGACATGATTTTCCAGTTTGGCTGAATTGCCTGTTCACGCGGCCTTTGCCGCGCCTCTAGTTTGTGCAGTGGGCGTGGCACGCCGTGGAGATCAGCTGAGCTAGCACGCAATGTCCAGTGTGATCTTCCACATCTGGATGAAGCACGCCGAGATGGTGAGTGGAAGCAAGCGTAAGCACGAGACTAGTCCGTGAGCTATGTTCCATGACGACTGATCCACCGTAGCTTTGCCTGCAGATCATGTCATCATGTATTGCCCACGCCTTTGTTTGATCTGGTGCTTGGAAAGCTGCGCAATCTGCCCCTGCAGGCAGGTGATCTGTTAATCCTGCGTGCAAGATCTTCATGGCAAGATGCACATAATTTGCTTTCTATTTCCGTTACAAGTGGACTCCCTTTCTGATGCTCCTGCAGTACACAAAAGCCATGTCGCTTTCTGAGTGCGTGATGTTGTGCCCTTCAGCACATGGAGCATTCCTGCATTAATCTCAATTCCAGTCCTACTGTAAACAAATGTTATCCGAAATGCAATCGGATGCTTGGCTTTAGCCTCTTACATCTGCAAGCTTCTGGCATAACAACCTTGCTGATACGCATGAAAGCAGGCCTAAACTCATGAAACTTCAAATCGTGAACCAGATACGAGAAGAGTTCATCTTTCAGAAGCTCAGCAGTTTCCCTACAATTTCGCTGTAGACCCAGCGGGCTAGCCGCGGGCTCATAAATGTTGAGCATTGAACTTATTTGACTTAATTTAGGTTCTGCGTTGCGCCATAGTGATATGGAATCGGAAGACATCATGGCGTCTGGCTCGGATGCAGAATGTCTTGAAGGCAGGAATGGGTAGCTGCTCTTAAGAAAATATGTGCTGCTGACAACTGCGCAGGCGATGCAGATTCGAATCCAGGAAGCACTGGAATCACTGGAAGCGCAGCACTCAACTTCAAAATCCCTTCAGTTGGTGGTTACAAGCTCGAACATCTCAGGCGCGATCATGGCGGAAGATAGCTATGACTCCGAGGAGGTTTTGCCTTGTTTCAATGACGTTGTTGGCTGGCGGCTAGAGTCGTGGTTGTGGTTCGTCTTGAAAGGACCGAGAACTGGATTGCCCCATCCAGAATGACCAAGTAAACCATCTCGAGATCGGGAATGATTTTGCTGTCCGTGCAGGTTCAGAGGCGAATCTCAAACGCATAAAGCGAGGAAAATAACATGATTGAAATATATTCAATCAAAACACAAAATTGATTGATACAATCAAATCTCACGCGGACAGAAACCCTCCTCTTTTTCGTCACTGCCGGGAATGCATATCCAAATCCCTGTCTGCAACTGTAACGCAGGACAGGGAGGAAGATATGGCACGCAAACCCCCC
>CAJNIZ010004880.1:92538-120876 GCA_905231905.1 Symbiodinium pilosum | reverse complement strand
CTAAACCTTGGGTACTGCCCCGCCCTCAGTAATAGTTGGATAGTAAATACAATATGGTTATATATAGCCCTTAATAGGACCCCTAATATAAACTGTTACTGGGGGGGGCAGTACCCAACCTAAACCCTAAACCCCTAAACCCTAAGTGGATTGGTGGAGGGCTCGTCACCTCCCCCCCGGGCCCGTAATGAACATTTGCGATATAGCCTCATTTTACGTTCCCCCTTAGGTAGATGGAATATGGGGTATATGGGTATCTTATGAAAATTTCCCCAAAGCAATATTCAATCTACTGAAGGGGGACTATAGATTGGATTTTAAGGTTTATGGATTCGGAACTAGGTTACTGCCATAACCCTAAACAAGGTTCAAGCTTGTCTTCCTGCAATGCAGCTACAAACTCCTCAGGAGTTTGGCGTTTAGGGCTTCTGCGTAAGAAATGCAGTGCAAAGGTCCCAAACCACCATAGTGAAATCCTCCCGGAGCCCCCCAGCCTCCCTACTTTCCAAAGCTCGCGAAGCCTGATATTGCCGTTTCCATAGATTGGGGCACCCCCATATAGACCCCAATAATTCTACAAGAATGCTGATTAATTTTGGGGATCTCCCAAAACGGAGCCCTTAAATTTTAGTGGAGGTTTCGAGGAATTATATGATTATTGACTACTTGCTTTACCTCAGAGATCCCCGATCTTACTCTATCAACCCCCAAACCTGACCCATCTTGGGCCAAAAGCCTGTTTGGGCTTAATTTTCACCCTCACCGCGGGGCCCTTTAAGTTTCTGAATATTGGGGTCTCCCGAATTAGGGGTACCCTTAATGGTGATATCTAATTAGTAGGGAATAGAGCTAACCTGGGCCTGAACGGATTAATAACAACACAGGAACGGAATAATTCCATGCACAATTCAATTAACGGCTAGGCTTTAGAGCTTGAGTAACATTAAGGGTCCAAGTACCCAATAATCATATACTTACCCAAAACCTGTACTAAAATTACTATTCCCAAAATCCCAACTACCTAATTATTGGGTACTTGGACCCTAAAACCCTATATATCCCTATATACCCCTAGAAATCCCTATATATCCCTAAATATCCCTACATTCCCCTATATGTCCCCTTTAAAGGGACCTAATTATTGGGTACTTGGACCGACCCTTAGGGTAAGAGCTTAAGGTTGAGGAGTTTATCAAGGTTTGGGGATCAAGGTCCAAGGTTTAGGGTGTAGGGTTTAGGTTCAAGGTTTGGGGTTTAGGGTTTAGGGTTAAGGTTTAGGGTTTAGGTTTAAGGTTTAGGGTTTAGGGTTCGAGGTTCGGGGTTTAAACTTAAAGGCTCAAGGTTCAGGCCTGGGCCCCTCCCCAAACAATATTCCGACATTTGATTGGGCCCCGCTGGACTATTTAGAACGTACTTGTTAGGGGTACTTGTTAGGGGCCTATAAGAAGGATGATTTAATTTTCCGTGTTCTTTTCCTTTCGATTCTCCATAATTGGGGTAATATCCCTATATACCCCTTGAAAGGGACCTAGGGTTTCCGTCGTTTCCGTTTCATTTTTCCATTTGATTCTCCATTCGTGGGGTAATGTTTTAGTTTCTAAGCCCTAAGAGTCCAAGTACCCAATAATCATATAATATCATATACTTACCCAAAACCTGTACTAAGATTACTATTACCCAAAACCCCAAGTACCTAATTATTGGGTACTTGGACCCTAAAACCCTATATATCCCTATATACCCCTAGAAATCCCTATATTTCCCTATATACCCCTATATCCCACTTTAAAGGCACCTCATTATTGGGTACATGGACCCTTTGGGAAATATCTTTCAGCCCTTGCCTTGCCTTACTAACCTGACCAGCTCGGTGCAAAGCAACAGCATCAGAAGTACCTGAGAGTTGAAGTTTAGGGGTTTAGGGTTTAGGGTGAAGTTTTCGATCCCGTGCGTTGCAGGGATCTGGGCATTCCGGCTTGGGGGGTCTAGAAGATCAAGGAGTTTCCTGAAACTATTTTACAATGTTGGACCTTTTTTTCCATCTTGGAAGCGTTTGCTAGCCAAGTTCTTGGATGCTTCAATCAAGACAACTTCAGTACGTCAGGTGGACAATCCCTCTCAAGGTTTGGAGGTGCAAATTTTCATCTCAAGGCCTCTTGTTGAAAGGAATCTGGGTCGCGAGGTTGTAGTACACAGCATGTATATTCCTCAGACCAATCCTGGACAATACTTTGGGCTTCCGCATAAGAAACGAGAAAAAAAATTACAGAGACCCGTACACCCGAAACCAGACACGTTTCAGCGTTAGGCCTTCGGGGCCTCTCCCGCGCTTTGGCATTCGTGGGTTCATATGAGACCCAGTATAAGAGCCTATGTAATATCCAAAGCCTAAATCCGTAGAGTTGGGTGTTGCGGGGGGGGGGGGGTGGCATCATACAATTTCACATAATTTGTGCAGACCCGGTCAACAGCAGCCAGGATGCCTCTACATTCTCCGTCAACTATCCTGGCACGTTCAAAAAAATCCTAATAAAGATACATAAAGATACCGTACTGTTTAAAGTAACAGGAGGCTACATAAGCCTAATTTTCTCGGCGGGGGGAAATTATCACTCGGCGGGGGGAAATTATCATTTAATCTGCGGCCGCCGTGCGCTGCTCGATCTTGTCCAAGTACGAAGCATAAGATCCTCCCCAGGTTTCTGGACTAAGGATGTGGGACTTTTGGTGCAAGGTCCTAATACCTTTATAGCAAATACATTGAGCCCAAGTGGGTTGCTTTGTACATCCATTGGGGCCTACGTATTCTTTGTGGGCACTTGGACGCTTAGGGCGGGGTTCAAGGTTCGGATTCGAGCTGCGTGTTTAGGACCTACATTCATGTTCCCTGAGCATGGACAAGTCAAATCGCCTGCTGGGTGCTACCCGAGCCTAAGCCTGCGACTCATCAAGCTGCACAGGCGTGGAAGCATGTCAGACAAACTTCAGAACGTCAGCAATCAATACCGACATATCAACATCAAGACTAAGCAGCAGTGAGTACCCGTGGTAATCGAGCAAGTTACCATCGTTGACACAAAACCAGAATCCACAAGAGCTCTGGTGCAAATGCTTGCATATTATTCCATCTAGACTCACTAATCATGCGCAAGGCGTCCCCAAGCAGTAGTCGGTAATTCCTCTCTTGACAGTTGCGTACTTTCTGCTTATTCATGTACGATTGCTACCTGAATAGCAAAAACTTGAAACCAATAACTCACGGCCGCAGTCCCCTCAACCCTGGGAACTCACAGGAAGAGACCCCTAATTTGTGGAGCCCCGCACATGGCAACAGTACATCTCGTCCTGACGCACATTCTGCCAGCGGGAGGCTACACAGAAACACAAATTTCAGCATGTGCCCGGCTTCGATGCGGCGCATGGATTCGAAGCTGAGGGGGCAAGAGTCGGACTCACATGATCAAACAGCGGAGGTTTAGGGTCAAGCTGGTTCAGGTCTTGAAGTCAATGTTAAGGACGTAGCGTTTGTCGGGAAATAGGGTTCGGGTTAGCGGAGCAATTAAAGCCTCAGGGTGCCTTGCAGCCCGCACTGTGCATTCTGGTTTGGATTTGCCATGACGGGGTGGGGGGTTTCTGGATGAAGATTTGCAATTTCGTGTCTCCATTCACGACAGTGTGCGTGCTGCAAATATCTTCACCCCTTAACTATGTAGGCGCTATACAGTTATACAATAATGATGCTAATTCTCCATGCTTTCGCACTACTTCTGGCTACCCACGTGGTGGCAGTCCTTGGAGCCAAACATGTGCGCAGCCAAAACATGCGGAAGCCAATGCGGCTCGTTTCTTGCAACAATATGCAAACACCGGCCCTTGCCTTGTTAATTTCAATCCCTGGACCCGAAACCCTGGGCTTCCATCAGCGCACAATACGTACAGTGTTGTGTCTTATTATGGTTGACAGGGCCAAGCGTAGGGAGTATTCATAAGCGCCGAACCGCGGTAGATTCATGCTACTGAATTTTGTGGGGTTGATCCTCTTCTGTGCGGAATGGCCTCGCAAAGCGTTCACGTCAAAGAAGGAATGGCTACTCCCTATGATGTGTGGGAGCCTGAAGCTTTGAGATGCTACTCAGCACTCGAATAAAACCACCCGATAAATTCTTGAACTCTTCTCAGACTGCCATGACGCGTTTTCAGCTTGACACAATTTAAAGCATATCGACAGTTTGGGACCCAGCGGAACCGCTCTAGCCAGCAGCTCGCTAACTGGAAGATCCCACAACCCATGAAATGTGTCCGCAAGGGATGACGGGAAGACTCTTCGAATTCCCTCGAGTTCCAATTCTGGCCATGGTTAATGACCCAAAAAGCAAAAATGAGATTCCGTAAGATCATATGAAAGTTATGATTATGGGAATCAAACATTATGTGTGCTTATATGGGCTTACATGACCTGATCTTCAGATCCTCCGGCGGGTCGGGGTGGGTGGGGCGGATAACCTGCGCCATGTCTTTGGCAGACACTCCAAGTTGGATACTGAATAACACATGTTGACAAATTACACTGCACTTTGACAGACGATGTGTCCATTGCTTAAGGTATGTAGACATTTCAAGCAAAGCGCATTGGGAGGAGGGTGGACGGGGGTGCAACGAAAAAAACATGTGCTTGTTTCCCCTCCCTCCCGACTTCTCCAAAGTACAAAAGCTTAGCCGAGGGAATGCCTGCGAAAGTCGCTCAGTGATCTCCCCTAGTCTACGGTTGCTAGATCCAGATGATCCAACTCAATGTTACACCGATTTGCCGAAAACAAAAAAAGCCGAGCGCCATGATTAGTCGGATAACACCAAGAATTCGCGCGCGTCTGTGCCCGGACCCTCCCGGAAAATTAGAGGTACCTGCCTACATGCTGGCTGTATTAACCTGTGACACATGGGACCCGCAGCCTCTAGGCTCTGTTGAGTCAAGGGGTAAAGCACTGGAACGAAGCAGGGTTCAACGGGATTGGGCCCTGTTGCTCTTCATGATGATGTGATAACTATCTAATACAGCAAGGGCTGATCAGGCTTCATTTACAAGCTGGGGCCGGCCGCTGTTTGCCACTAATACAGAGCACACTGCGAATTGTTGGTTCTGAGGGTGAACCTAGGTACCTGGATCTTGACTACTATGGCCCCACCTATCAGAGTGACTCAAGGAAGCCTTTGGCTTCCAACTCCAGGAGCAAAAGTCTGCCTTGCACCAAAGTTGGCTGCGCAAGTCCAAACTGCTGCCATCCTGATTAAAGTCGGCCTTGAGCTGCAAGCCAAAGCAGCCGAAACAAGCACACCCGCATCAAGGCCACAGGCACAACAAAACAAAGGTTGTAGCGTTGTAAGGCTGGGAAACTAGGAGTGTTGGAGGCCTGGCAGCCCCGCCTTTAGAACTGCAGCTGCGGCTGGAAACTTTGAACAATCATTGGCCAAGTTGGCGTCAACATGTCAATGTGTACTCTTGCAATTTGAAAATGTTGACATGGGAGTCTGGGAGCCTGAGAACCGTGCAACGTTCAGGCTGGAACTTGGCTTGGGAGCCTAGGAACCTTGGAACCTTGGAATCTTGCACTCTTTGCTCCGTAGGACCTTGCAACCTTGAAGTCTAGACTGGAACTGGCCAAGATGTTTGCCTGCGTGCACAGAAACACGGAAACATGACAACTCCACACACACACACACACACACAAACAACTACCAAATCCACAAAACAAATCTGACGCCCTGAAACCATGAAATGTCAACGCCTAAAGGGATGCTGATCCGCCCTTCTGATTAATCCGACAAAAGCTATAGTTAGTCTAAACTCCTAGTAACCCTTTCATAAGCCCTATAATAGATCCCATAGACTATAGTTCACATAGCTATAGGACCCAGACTGCAACGCGCGGAAGCCCTGAATCCTGCGCACGTTTGTTGACCGCATGTCGGAGCTCGCATGGAACAATGCGAGACGATCACGTCTCTACCCTTCCTTTGTAACCATGTAAGGGTCCAAATGCAAAGGTTTGAGCTCTGCGTTCAGGAAATCATCCCTGCTAACATGCCTACTCAGTTGTACATAATCTACAACTTTGCCTTTGAGAAGCAAAATTTCCTAATGCTTACTCGAATCTACATAGACCTATAAATCGCTGATCACGAGCCCTGGCGAAATTGATGTTCTTCCACAGCCCTGCAATAATGCCATTGTGGGGTTGTTCTGGGGCCGTGTGGGGTCCTCATTAATGTGCACAATAAACCCATGCTACTGAGACTAAGTGATGTACCTAATGGAAAAGGCTTCGTGCGTAATCTGTTGGTGGCTTTACCATTCTCCCAGGGTAAAAGATGCTTGAAAAAACTCCTTAAACCCTAAATCCTAAGCCTGTAAAGCCTCCAGGAGTCGGGAGGCAGCCGTCATTCGCATCAACGCCATCTTCGATGGCTCAGCTGCGGACACGGCTCGTCTCCAGGGTAGCTCTCAAAGGAACGGAGTGCAGATTTGGACATCAATTTCTTGCTTAGGGCTCAGAGTGTACCCTGGGGATCCAAGTATACCAATACTACCTAAATTGCGCCTTTTACGTCAACAAATAGTACCTAAATTGAGCTATTTGCATCCTTAGGGCTGGGATTTGGGGTTTAACGTTCAAGTTAGTTGAGAAAGGGACCCAGCACCCATCCCAGGGTTTCTAGCAAGGGTGCACGACATTCGATACCCATAGTCCCCCTTAGGTAGATAGAAATGGAGTATATGGGGATCTGATTATCATATACCCGAAGCCATGTTCTATCTACTTAACAGGGACTGCAGAGCCTTGGAGTCTATGTCCACTTACCCCTGAAACAACCCTGGAGCCATACAGTATCAAGTCTTTCGGCGTACAGGGAGTATACCACCAAACAATAAAACCTAAATCCCCAAACCCTACAACCTATATGAAAAGATGTTGTCCCGGAACCCTGCAATCTAGACTAAGCCCTTGACAGGATGTGTCCACTTGTACTCTGTAAGCCATCCCTAAATCCTAAGCCGTAGATCTAGAACTTATCACTCCACCACTTGCTGACCTATAGTGCCCTTTAAGGCCCTTTAAGTAGATAAAATATGGCATTGTGTATATTATAATAAGATTCCCATATACCCTAGATTCTATCTACTTAAGGGGAACTATAACCCTAAACCCCAAACCCTAAATCCTAAACCCTTCGCCCTAAACCCTAAACCCTATATTCTACCTACTTAAGGGGGACTATAGGCTTCAACGGATGCGGCCTACTGGTGCTTTAGGAAGTTAGGGAGTTGGGGAGTGGATCCCTCTAACAATCTCAGGGTTTAGGGTTTAGGGGTTTAGGGCTTTGTACAACCCTTTAAGTCCGCGTGCTCACTCCGCCGCTGTCTCTTAAGCGCCAGTAGGCAGACCCTCAATGCTAACCTGCTTGAAGTAATCGGTTCATTGCCACGTAACCATGGCGGTCTTAGTTAGTTGAGACCATACTAAACTGCCCCAAACCACCATGAAACACCTTTAAGGCCTAATTAAGCGGACCGCATGTTTTTCGTTGAGCCCCTTTCGGTGGTTCCATAGTAGCTTGGAGGGTTTGCCCTTCCAAGTGCCAGTCTTATGGCTAAGAAGGTTCGGGATATCTCCACAGCAAAGAGCTTCGCCCATATCAGGACGTGTTACACGTGCTGGTCCCCTTCCGGCAATGAGGATCCTATCACTTTACTTTGGGAATCATGACCGAGCCCATATTCAAAAATGCGCTTCCCAACTTTTGATCTTGAAAATCCGTCTTGAGAGACACCCACGGGACGCAGGGTATGCGCGCAGGTCTGCGCACTTGCCTACAGCGAGGCCATGCCACTCAAACACAATAGTTTAGGTGTTTGGGTTTGCTGGTAAGTCACAACCTCTAATAGATACTCCATATACGAAGCCCAAGGATCCTGATGACTCCCAGACAGAGTGTACCCCGGATACAAAAGCCACATACGGACAACTTGCAATCTAAATGAGATCGTGCTTACTGATTTCCTGATGTGGACACCCCATAAAAACAAACTAAGCAGTATTGTTCACACACTCACCAAGACATCTCATCATCATAGATCCTGTCTCAAGTGAACTGGCGCAGACTGCGTGCCCTGTCCTCCGCCTGATGGCGCTGCGCAGAGCTGGCAACTGTAACGCTTTGTCAGCCACAGTAAGCACTAACGCTCGCGCACCTTCTAAAGTCTCCTCTGCTCTCTATGCCAAGTTTGCATTGCTACACGCATTGGCGGGAGTGAATGTTGAAGAGGCTTTAGACTTCAAAACTGAATTAGGCAGTAGGCTCAACCGCAGTGCACTGCACAACGAGCCATACCTCCATCAAGACAAAAACCCTACGTACATTGCCTGCTTAGCAGGCTGTGCGAATCATGCTGCACCCATGCACGAACATGACCGCCCGGACTCCATTCACAGCTGGTACTGTTAGTGTCCCGCAGGGACAAGGGTAAATCAGGCACCAAACCTTGATGGGCTAGGATCCAACTACTGGACTATCATTTGAGCTGGGGTCAATGTTTCCCCAGAAAAGTAATGGACATGGGTTCCGTATTAGGGACCATATTAGGGACTACATGAACCAACAAGTCGGACCACTATTTCCACCGTTAAGGGTTCCTTAGCAAGGCCAATATTCACAGCCGATCATATACCTGCTGCAGCATGAAAGTGCTGCCTACACTTGTCTAAAGACACCCGGGAGCGCACAAGTTTTCGACATTTGGACCACGAAGACAGGCAAATAATATGGGAATGGGGTTTCGGGGCTACACTTCAAAAGATATGGAACATGCGGCTAGAGTAAATACTCTGGATGAAGGAAATCTTGCAGCGCCCTACGGAACTCCTGCACTAGGACTTACAGCATTGTCGGGCACATACAAGTCAGGCTTCTACGGTAGTCGTTCAAGTCCGCGGCTCATGCTATCCTTCTTGATGTACAGTGGACGCTGCATCTCTGGTGGTGCTGCGGCCATGCGATAGGTCAATGTGGGTTTCCAACATTAGGGGCCCCTTCTCTCAAACAAATAATATGCAGCAAGGATGCGCAATCTTAAGGTCAGGGTCTCCAGAAACTACGGGTCCCGGCCTGGGACCTCCCTATACTGCGGGTCATAGTATGTTGGGTATGCATTAGGTGGACCCCCACCCAGTAATAGTGACCATGACGGATAATAAGGATTCCATTAGGGCCTTCTAGTATTTCTCTTATACCACTATTACAGGGTCGTTCTAAGGTATGTAAGTGGACCCCCGTCCTTGACATGCCCAAACACATTTAGGTTGTTCAGTGCAGGCACATAGTCCCGGAAGACCCATAGTGATTGGCCATGACTGAACACACCCCACAGAGGCCCCTGATCTTGCGAAACTCCACATGTTGGGGGCTTGTCAAACTTCACTATGTAATCCTCGCTGGATGTTCCTCTCAAAAGCTCAGGTGAAAGCTGTTACTTTGAAATTGACCCTGGTTTTGTTTGGTGGGAATTGGAGTTAAGGGTTCATGGTTGAAATGAGGCACTCTAAAGAATTACCAGTGTTTCGGTGTTCAAGAACTACGGTGGTGTTAAGAGCAGGTTAGGTACCGACATCGGGCCTGAGATATGTTGGAGTCCCAAACAAAACACCAAAAAAAAGAAAAAAAAAAAAAAAAAGAAAAACAACAAAAAAAAAACGTTCAAGAAAGGCTCTGACGGTGAAGAGAACTTGTCATACCGTCTTGTGCAATCGTCTCGCCAACTTCGATAATATTATAGCGCTTGCCCGCCACCCAGAAAGCCCAACATACCACAATGAGGAAATGTACCTTGAACCATAATAGGGGCTTAGGTTAATTTAGGGTATATTGCCTAATTTAGGGGTCTTGGGCTTGCCCGCCAGATCTAGCTAAGGCGGTGGCAGTCGTTTGCCGAAGCTTGTCTTGAATAGCTGGCCCCATCTGTTTAGGGTTTAGGTTCAAATACTGGAGAATCAGATTGACGTGGAGACTAGGTTTATTCAGGGAGTTATAGGGATTCGGAAATTAGGTTTGCCACCACCCCACTTCAGCAAAACCGGAGCGCACATTCGTACCCACTTGACCTAGAGGACGGTTTCTGAAAGTTAGAGTCCAACACAGTATATTAGGATCCTTCGAGAAGAACAAGATGGACACAATTGAAAAGACTTAGGCCTGAACCCTGGGCCTTCAGACAGAACTCTCACCAGCCTAATTACCCTAAGGGTCCAAGTACCTTTCGAATAATCATATACTTACCCAAAACCTGTACTAAGATTACTTTTACCAAAATCCCAAGTACCTAATTATTGGGTACTTGGACTCTTAGGGTTATGCAAATCCTGGTACATCCCCGGCACGGCCTTAGGGAAAGAACGGTCTGCACCAGCTAACCGGCAAAGCAGGCCTCCACAGGGTTTAGGGTTTGGGATTTGGGGTTTAGGGTTTTAAGGGTTTATTTGGGGTTTAGCGGCTTGTATGCAGGCACACTAAATGCTTTCCCCACAGGACCTTTAGAGCAAGCCGCATATTCTGATGGGCATCAGCGTGGGTCACGAAAGCACCCTCTCTCACTGACAGCCTGCCTTCCCGATTACAGAAACCCAGAGGGTCCAAGTACCCAATATTTAGCTACTTGGGGTTATGGTAAGAGTAACAACCCTAAACCCTAAATCCTAACTATAGTATAGGTTTGGGGTAAGTATATCATTATTGGGTACTTGGACCCTTACGGAAAGGTTTAGGGTTACGTTTAGCTTCGGGATTTACAGGGCACTCAGGTTGACAGGATGGTTGCATTCTCTTGCCAAATGAAGGGTTTAGGGTTTAGGGTACCTGGACCCCAAATAAGAGCCTACTCCTAAACAAGCAAGAAGCAGCCTAAACCCCGGGAGCCTGAACGCTGAGCCCTGGACTGCAAGACCCGAAACCCAAAAGGCAAAATGCCCGATAGACTGTTCCACCTAAGAGCAAGACACAACACTTTGCCTTTGTATTTATGAAATCGTTAGAGAGCCACCCAGAAGTCTAACTTACTGATTCTTAGTAGGGGATCAAGGGAACTTATGATGTAGGGATGGATAGGGTATATATATATATACACATGTTTATATTCTCCGTTATTTCCCTACTAAGATCCAGTAGGTATACCCTACCTATAATCCCTAAACCCTAAACCCTACACCCTAAACCCTGAACCCTGATCCCTAAACCCTGAACCCTGAAACCTAAATTCCTAATCCCTAAACCCTAAAACTCAGGAAGTCTTACCCTTCAGCCCTTGATTCTAGTAACCCTCACATGGAATGATATCAGTATTACGGTCCCTCTAAAGGGTAGCCTGTACAGTAGGGCTGTAGGGCAACGGGGGACCGACAAAGGGACCAGAATTTTGACTACCTGCCCTGTGATTGCTATTGCAACTGAGTTGTTCGCAAAGGCAAGCCTCAATGGCAACGGTTTCAATATACCTCTGCGCCGACCTGAGCGTGGCATGCGGGGGCTGTCCGACAACACGAGCGCCCTGTATGACCCCAATATATGCTCAATAATCCCTATAAAACCCTATAAAACCCCAATGTATACCCTATATTCCTTATGTAACCCCTCTATAATCCCCATATACACCCCTATACTCCCTGTACTTTCCATTTTCTTTTGCACTATCTCTATATAATCCCTTTCATCCTAATATAATCCCTATATAATCCCTAATATAAACCCTAAACCCTAAACCCTATTATATTGGGCACATGCATCCAAAGCTCTTAGACTTTGCACATACCCAGAGGGTCCAAGTACCCAATCTTTAGCTACTTGGGGTTATGGTAATAGTAACTATAGTTTGGGTTGGGCCCCCACCCACTAATCGTGGTATACTAGGAATGTATAAGGACCCTAATATAATTACCAATACCTCCTGTGGTCACTATTAGTGGGTGGGGGCCCAACCTAAACCTATAGTGTGGGTTTGGGGTAAGTATATCATTATTGGGTACTTGGACCCTTAGGGATAGGGCTCGTTTTCCTCTCTTATCTGCATCTACTTAGTTCCTCAAGGGCCCAAGGACCCAAATAATAGGGTTTTAGGGCCCAAATGCCAGAAATATTCTAATATGTGGGCCCTAAATCCCTGTTATTTGGGTCTTTGGACCCTTATAAGGTTTGCTTCCGCGCGAAGTTCAAGAGGAAAGACTACAAAGGCAAGGGCTGTCATTCCAAAAGACTCCGAGTGTAGTAAAAGCCTGTGGTGACCCCGGCCTCAACCCAAGCCACGAGGACCCCATAAGAGTCACGTGATGGTCATGGGATCCTGATTTTGGGGGGGAGGTTGCAGCATCAAAAATCTGCTTATGGGACTGTCGGCATTTTGTTGATGCATACTATCGGCTCGCGCGTTCTGAGGGTATCTGTTCAAAAAGAAAGAATATTTATGTCCGCAGGTATCAGCACTGGAACGCTGTTGCGCACACGCGTGCACTGCTTGGGTACCTGCACCTTCGGCGAATGTGACAGTTGCCCGGTACCCTGTACTAAACCCTTACCGCAAACCGTAGTACTCTTGCCTCAGATGTCACCTCTAGATGTAGCCCCCAAAGGCCAGACGTCTATAACCTTGGGAGCCTGTGTGCTTAACACAAGCCCTCTGTGGGCCCCAAATAATGTTGAACATGTTTCAAACTCTCTCCGGCCCATCATAGTCAAAGTCTAGTAACTAGTGGGTGCAGTGAACATCGTGTGGAGTGGCTCATTGATGCATTCGGATCCCTGCCATGTGCGGACAAAACTGAACAGCTTACCATCCTTGAATGCACTGTACATTCGGGGCTGGTGTAGCAGGACTTGCAGGGTAAGTCTTAAGTTGTGGAGACTTCGATCAGCAAACATCTGGGACACGAAGGAATTCAACAGAACTAATTATCTTGTTCACCATGGTCCTCTAGTGAGGAAAAATGCGGCTCCACATCAAACCCCAATCAGCAGCCACACCCGTTCTGATCGTCCTGACACCTTTCAAGCCCCCAACCTCCAAGCATTCAGTTCAGGCAGAGGCTTAGTCCCTAGGATTCTCAAGATTATTCCGCGTACTTGTTTCACTCCAAAGCTCATACCTCACTACATCTAAGAACCGTGAAGAAGAACCGGGATAACGCCAAGGGACCAGCTCCGGACACAATCGGAGGAGCTGCAGAACACGCACTCCCACTTGTTCGATTTGAAGAGCGTGTTGTTGTAGACCTGTTTCAAGTGCGGCAACCAACAAGAACATGAGGCAACAATATTGAGAAGGCTGGCTCAAAAGCCCCTACCTACGCAAAGCATGTTGCGTCGATTGGCTGCTCAACTCCTACCAAGCATGTCATGTCCTCGCCCATTCAGAACCCCTGCACCCTCTTCACACGGAATTCCCGACAACACTCGTAGAAACCAGAAAACATGAGGTTGACACGAACTAAAGCATCATATCAAAACCCGATCCCTGAACCCTGAACACCTTATCCTAAATCCCGTGCTTCAAGCCTAAATCCTGAATCCTGAGTTCCAGAACCTATTCCTAAATCCTAGGCCCAACCCCCCTCAAAAGAAAAAGCACAGCAAACTGAACGATATCCTCAACACCCCTGCCTGCCGGGCCCAACACCAGGACTCGGCCTGTGGGGATTTAGGATTCAGGGTTTAGGGCTTAGGATTTAAGATTCAGGGGTGAGGGCCCCAGATGCAGGGTTTAGGGCTGACAGTCTTTAGGGCTCTAGGGTTTAGGATAGTTGGCTAACTGTCTGTTTGAGGCACCCAATACAATAAGTATGCCAGGAAACTGTGGCCTTAATAGTGAAAACTGTTGAAGTCCCTGAATGCGCGTCTCGGCTGTAGGGGTTAGAACTCAAGGTTTGGTGTTTCGAGTGTGTTTGGGTGTTGGGTGTACCTCACCACACTGACAGCTTCGTAGTAATCGCCAACTAGTTTGTAAACAAAACATATATATATATATATGTGTGAATGAATAGATACATAAGTAAACAAATGAATAACACATACATAAGTAACTAAATACATGTAAATATATAACAAGTACTTAAGCACGTATATAAGAATGCTCAAGAAATAAATGCATAATACGTAAATAGAGAATGCATAAATGACTACATATACGAATGCATAAATAAGTAGGTGAATAGATAACTAAAAAAGTTAATGAACAAGTAAATAGATAAGCAAACACTTACATACATGAATATACGCCTATACTTATTCATGAGCTGTAGTCTAAACTCCTAGTATTCCCCTTTATAACCCTATAGCAATCCCTATATAATCCCCTATATTAACCCCCTTCCCTAAACCCTAAACCCTAGACCCTAAATCCCTAGATTAACCCCGTTAAAGGAGTTTAGACTGCAGCTCATATGTAGAACCCTGAGCAGCAGAAGGATGGGAGCGAAACATCCAAGTAGGACGGAGCCATTATCGTTTGCCCATAATCTAGGGTTTAGTGTTTAGGGTTGAGGGTTTAGGGTCTTAAGTATCCTTCTGCCCAGAACCCCAAACCCCGAACTCTAAGCCCGATACGCAAAAGCATGTAGAATCCCAAGCCTCATCTAGCTTAAATCAGACCCCTAAGCCAAATTCCTAAATCCAAGCCCTAGGGCGCCAAAATAACCCCAAGTAGGTACATTTCATGGATTTCAGGACTCAAAGTAGTCGTCATGTATAGACTACCCTAAAGGAGAAGGACCCCGCCTCAAAGACAGAAAGCTCTGAACTCAATGATCCCTGAATCCTAAGCGCCCAACCGTGAACCCTAAACCTACAAACTCAAAAAGGGCGCTCACCTGGAAGACGGACCGCGGGGGAAAGTCCGTCAGCCAGACTGCGGCAAATATCATCAGTCCGATCCTTGGCTGTTGCTGATCACCATTCTCAATAGGAGAGATCGGGTATAGGATGTAGGGTGACTGTTTAGGTTTTGAGTTCCATGGCTTCTTTGTGAAGATCGAGGGATTTGGGGCGTTGGGTGCTTATACTGTACCTTGAGGACACCCGCGATACAGCCGCATATAGAGGGTTAGGGAATGTATGATGTCTTGTGCTAGGCGTTTGCCGAATATGAGCTATAGTCTAAACTCCTAGTATCCTCCTTAATATCCCCTATAGTAGTCCCCTATATAATCCGCTATATAACCCTCTTTATGGAGTTTAGACTGTAGCTCATATGGTTCAGAAATTTGGGAGGCCATGGCTTGGGCTAAGCAATTTGTGGAGTTCACGGCTTAGGGTGCAGGGTCCTGCGACGTTGCCCACTTACTTAGCGACCCATCCTGCTTTGACTAACAACCTGGCCACGACAGAGGGATGTATAAGTTGTTTCTGCGGATTGGGGAAAAGTTGCTCCACCCTGCAGAGCCCCAATGAAGACAAATAGTGAGTACAGCACTTTGGATACAAAGTTGCGCCAGATTTCTTGCATCCATCATGGCACCCGGTTTCGGTTTTAGTCATTATCAGGCGTAGGGCTCTTTAAACTGGCAATGCAATAGCAAACACATGGTAGTTTCCCTAAATAGGGGGACCCCAATATAGACCCCTAATATATTGGAGCCCGTATTATATAGGGACCCCCAAAAAGGTATCCCTAATTTTGGGAAATCCCCACATCAATCCCTGGCACTCTAAGCCTAGGAGACATGCCTGCTTCCGGACCCTACTTGGAGGGTCAGGGGGACTTAGTGAGTAGGTTAATAATGGGGATAATTGGGGTTATTATATGGGTTATAGGGGTTATTAACCTACTTACTAAGTCCCCATGACCCTCCAAGTAAACCCTCAACGCTGCAACCAGGACCTGCTTTGGGCAGTTTGGAATCCTAGGGATGGAGGGTTTAGGGTTGAGGGTGCTGTGTGGCCCAGACCCCTAGGATACCGCAATTTTCAGAGATGGAGGTTTCGCCCTTTTTTAGGGTTTATGGTTTTCAGGGTTTAGGTTGTTTACGGTTTAACGTTTTTAAGGTTTGGGCAATTTAGGGTTAAGGGTTTTAGGAGTTGTTTCTGTTTTGGCTTTTTGGGGGTTTAGGGCTTTTGGGGTTGTTAGGGTTTAGGGACTGGGCTGTTTAGGGCTTTGGGATTATGGGGTTTAGGATGTTTAGGGTTTAGGATCTTCAGGGTTGTTTAGGTTGTAGGGTTTTGGGGGTTTGGGATGTTCAGGTTTTTTAAGGGTTTACAGTTTTCGGGGTTTAGGGTGTTGAGGGTTTTTAGGGTTTAGGATGATTGGTGTGTTTATGGTTTACGGTTTTTAGTGATTAGGGTTTTTTGGTTTTTAGGGTGTGTTTGTTTAGGGTTGTTCGGGTGTGGGGTGACTCCGCCCCTACTCTTGCAAACCATTGAGGAATTTGGCAATTGCTGATGAGGATTCATTATTGGACGTGGTATGGGTTCTTGTTTAGAAAGTGGAGGAGATTGGAGGGGAGGTGCGTGCAGCTGCCCTCTTTGCAAGCCATTGAGGAATGTGAGTTGTTTTCAGAAATAAGAAATTTCACTATCCCAAACACTGCTCGTTCGCAGACTGACAGCATGACCCCCGCCCCTTCAGGTCAGGATCCTGGAAGCCCTATAATTTCCAGAGGTCCCGAAAGTCCCACGCCTGCCAGTGTTTCGTGACTTGCGTGTACGCTTAAGAAATGGCCACCGCAGAAACCTAGGGGTTGGCCTGTGTCGTGTTTAGGGCCCCTAAGCCCAAGAATAAGAAACATGGCAGCAGCCATTTCTTTGAGGCTCAGCATTGCCGGCCATGTGTTGCATTTGTGTTTCATGCATGGTTGACAAATGGACAAGGCACGGTTCCATGTCCCACATTTGGTTTTAGTCGGGTGAAAAGCGCAGAAAACTGCCAAGACCTTCCAAACACTTATCGCACTAGTCCTTATATTGCCCCAACCTAACGGGCACGTAGAATATTTTGATGAATCTCTGGAAGGTCTAAGTACATCACCCTAATATCAGCGTAAACCAGGCATTTCTTTGGTTTTCAATATGCGTGTTTCAAGCTTTGGGTGTAGATGCGGCCTTGAAGACAGCATGAACTTCAGGTTACCCACCGGACATATCCCCTGAACCCTGAACCCCTAAACCTTAAACCCCTAAACCCCCCAGCCGTAACCCCCAACCCCATGAATCCCAAACCCACAGCCCTGATCTGTGGTGTGGAGTTTAGGGTATTGAGATATGGGTTTCAATGACTGAAGCTACCCTCAAGGCTGGCTCCGTTATAAGCACCCACAAGGATGCTTAGTGCGGTGTAGGCCCAGACCCTAAACCCCAAACCCTAGAGCCACATGTCCCCGGAGCTCCCCTTTGGGTTTAGGTATTAGGGCTTGTAGGGTTTAAGAACAGCCCTACGCCCTGCATGCATGTAAGGAGCACATGCAAGAAGTCTACCTAGAGCAACTTAGAGCTTTAAGAGAAGGTGAAGATATCAAAAGGTTTAGGGTCTAGGGCGTTTTGTGGGTACATTGGTTACTCTAGGGCTCCAAGTCTATAGATAAAGGGCTTAGGCTTTAGGATTTTGAGGTTTAAGGTTTTGGGTTTAGGGTTGGGTCTCTTGAAGGCTCAGGGGCTGGGGCTCACGCTTTAAGAAGCGGATCTGCAAGTGAACCTTTAACATGGTCCCTTTTTGTCACTCCTCCACTGCCTCCGCAGCTTAAGTAGAGCAAGTTGGGAGTGAGCACCGCCACTTACAACAACCCGGTGTTTGGGTTTTACGGTTTATGGTTGAACACGAATGAGCCTTCTTTTTCGGGAGCGGAAACGTGTGGGCACGGCTGTAGCCAGTTTGAGTTGTATGGCAATTCTGGGCATAAAGCAGACTGTTTTTCCATGCGAGGGACAAATATCATAAAAAGTCAAGGAACGACCTACCTCCATGTATTCAATACAGTCATAAACATTCCCGCAAGATCTCGAGATGCGATAAATCCAACTATTGGCAGACTGGGCACAGAACCGTTCCCGCAACCGCTTGGATCAAGATCTCAAAGTCATGAACCTGCTGAGGGCACAGTGGTCAGCGCTTAGTTAGGGGAATAGATGCAAAGCATGACGATTTCGCTCACGTTCCATAGCAGATAGTGGAGGACGGTGAATGAGAAAAAACTGTGACACCGCCAGGTAGCCCAAGTGTCAATACGGGGGAAGCATCTTCTCCGACATGGGAAGAGCAAGAAGAAATATCTGAAGTTCACTGAAGGGTTAGCTTTGCCTAGCAAAGCTAGGTTAGGGCTGATAGGAAAGCTGAAGAGTAATACAGTACCAGGACCTTCTTTGTACCCTTAATTGGGGATATATGGTCCCTAATAGTAGGTACGTAGGCCCTAATAGAGGGTAGGAGGATGGTCTAGGTAGTCTTGAAGCCCACCCAATCGTAAGAGTGCTAAGGTCTGCCAAACAGGCTGCGCAATGCACCCTAAACCGTCCAAACAAAGAAACCTAATGGCAGCTCCCAAATTCACACTGTACAAACATTTAACCAGAAACGGTACCTACCAGCCACTAATAGCAATAACAGTGATGGTAGTAGGACGACACCTGTACAAAAAACAAAAACGATGGTACTAAGTGTAATACTGGTAGCAATAGTAATAACAGTAATAATAGGAATAGTATTAGGAAGAGCAAGCACTACTAATGGTAGAACTAGCATTAATATAATACTACCATAAATAACAATAACGACAATACTGATAACAATAACCAGAATAGTAATAGTAATGGTAGTAATAAGCTGATAACCGTAATAACGTTTTCTAATAATACTATTCGTAAAACTTGTAGTTATATTATAAAATGAATGAAAAATACAAAGCGAAATGGGGCTGCAATGCGTCCTACCCTCTAGAAACAAGAATAGTAATTCTTCCATGTGTTTTGGTCGGAAGGGCACACTCCATGACAAGCCAAGGCCCTTGACCTATAACTGAAGAGACAACCCAGTGATGCAATAGTTTACTGTAACCCCGACTCTAGAGCCTATAAATGAAGGCCGTGTAGGTAACTCCGAAGTCATCATAAGCCATACATAAGAAAACCATACATGAGCTAATGTAGTCCGAGCGAATACCGTGAGCCATTCAAATGGGAACGCCCAGTTGACCAGGTTGATTGCTTCAAAAAGGCTCCTGCCAGCGCAAACCCTTCCCCCCCCCCCCCGCACAACATAGTCTAGACATCTGAGCTTCAAACCCCCTAGCCCAATAACCCCACAGCCCTTAGCATGCAAAACAAGCCTTAACCCTCACACCCTAAAATCCCTCACACCCTAAAATCTTCAATTCCAAGCTCCTATTCCCTGTAAATCCCCAAATCTATCCTACGGAATCCAGAATCGGTTTGGAAGAGGCCTTGGCAGAAGGCACCCTAAACCTCTGCAACCTTACACTAGGGCTTAGGGTTTAGGGTTTTGGGTTTAGGGCTTAGGGTTTAAGGTTTAGGGTTTAGGGCTTAAGGTTTAGGGCTTAGGGCCCTAACTCTCAACTCTCAACACCCCGAAACCCTACAAAGTCAACCGCCCCACCCCTACACCCACCACTCCCAAAACCCAAGCCCTAAACTCCTCGTCCACCAAACGCCACAAGTCTAAACCTCACCTCCGCAACCCCCCAAAAAACCTTTAAACTCCGAGCCCCAAAGCCCAAAACAAGAAACCCTAAACTGGCAACTCTAAAAAACCTGCCCCCGAGCCTTTAAGTTGCGACCCAGGAGGACGCCCATCAGAACTCCGGACAGCCACCCACCTTTAGGGTTCAGATCCTCCTGGGTTAGAATGGAAACTACTATAATATCTTGGGGGCTATGTTGGGATAGCGGAAAAGAAAATGGAAGCTACTATAGTAGATGTTTAGGGTTCAGGGTTCGCAGGGTTTAGGGCAATGTGACGGGATCTAGGGGTAATTGTTAGTAGGCTTGGACTACAAAGGCATGTTTATGACTTTATTCTTGTGAAGGGGTGGGAGAGCTCAGGTTTTGTGAGACCTTGGGTGGTTCATGACCCTAAACCCCTTCAACCTTCAAAACCTAATCCCTAGCTTTGAGAGGAGCCCGGGCATGGTGTTCAGCATATTTCATGGGTACGGGCAAGTTGGGTGTCAAGGAACAAAGGTCAGGCCACGCCCGTGCCAAGTGTTGCCGAGGTACATATGTTTTTTCCAAATTGGGGATGTCTTTTTTGGGGTCCCATAATAAAGATTACAATCTATTGGGGTCTATATTGGGAACCCCCTATTTAGGGAAACTACCATATAGCTGCTGATGAATATGTCTGGGGTTGTCCAGAACAGGGCGTTTGTAGGGACCACGGCAAAACGCGTGGATTGCAGAGGCAATGAAAAGATCGTGTTCACAACTATATTGGGCGTAGATTCCGGAAACTCCCACACCAGGATTTCGATGCGGTTGTTGGCCATAAACCGTGGAGGCTAAGGCGCTGCTTCGCGCTAAAAGCCTGCTGTTAATCGCTTTGTCTTTGGCAATGGAATTTGGTGTTCGGATGTAGGAACGTTTTCCCAGACGACGCCAAAAGGACCGGTAGGATGGTGTAGTGTTAGCGGCACAGAGCTCAGGGATTTACAGCTTCCTCTTTCTTGGCACCGGGGTCACGTAGGCACATACAGTACCCTAAAATTCCAAGGACCCAAATAACAGGGTGTTAGGGCCCAAATGCTGTAATTTCAATGGTGTTGGGGCCCTAAAGCCCTATCACTTGGGTCCTTGGACCCTTATATAGTCCCCATATATCAGTAATAAATCCCCCTAGAACCTCTTTAAAGGGACCCTATTATTTGGGTCCTTGGACCCTTAGGGGGATTCTCCCAACGTAATGTCAACCCTACGGTCTCTAGGCCCTCAGGTACACACACACTACCGTCTGCCCTGAACCCTAAAGCCCTAAACCCTAAATCTTCTGCCCTAAACCCTACACCCCAAACATTTTGTCCTAAACCCTGAGCCCCAAACCTGTTGTCCCAAACCCTGAGGCCCAAACCTGTTGTCCCAAACCCCTAAACCCTAAACCTTTTGTCCTAAACCCTTTCCAAAAAAGACAAGCTTGCAAGGGAGCCATGCTAACCTGGTCAGGGATCAAAGGTACGCACAATGCTGACAAAAATCCTCCTCCGAGCAGAGCTGACAAGCAAAGCCAGCTTTGTAATTATCATTGCTAGTATTCCTGTTCTTACTAGTCTTACTAATACTATTACTATCACTATTACTAGTAATTAGTATGATTACTATTACTACCCTAGACCCTTTTCTATAACCTGCAGCCCTAAAAGGGCTGCAAAAACACGTCCTAGACATTCCACACCCCGTCGCTGAAGCTGCACTTGGCCGGCGAACCTAGATGACTTCCGTGGCTGACGTTGCTTCCCTGTCCGCCAAGCTCGTTCCTTAACGTTAGGGTTTAGGGTGTACCGCTCTGTCCTTCAAACCTTTGGGCCTCGTCTAATAAGAGTCTTTAGGACCTGTATTGATAGCAGATTGGAACTAAACTGGCAATACTTAAGCCAAAGTCTAAACTCCTGGCATCCCCCCTTAATAGCCCCCATAATAATCCCCTATATAACTACCCTTTAATGAGTTTAGACTCTAGCTCATTTGGGGTCTATTATCAGGTGGGGGCGGTGTGCCAGGTCTACACCCTACATAAAGTCCACAGAGAAGGCTGACCAACTCGCAATAATGACCAAGATTTACAAGGCGTTTGAGATCATGGGTCGGGTTAAGGTTTAGGGTTTAGGAGTTTTGAGAACATTTTGCGCGAGGTTGGGTGGAATCATGATACTTTGCCTGGAACAACCTCATGAACTCAGGATACTTCCCTTCCCTGCGAGTCCTGATACAAGGGTTTGAGGTTTTAGAGAAGGATCCCAAGGATAAAACAGTAGCAGATCAATCTGGCCGCATACCCCATATTCTATCTAAAGGGGAACTATAGGGTTGTGGGTTTAGGGTTCAAATCTGACATGTGGAATATGAGTGCTACTGAAGGCTACTGCTGCTGCAAGCGAATCCGGAAGCCTGATGTGAACCCTACCCCACAGGACCCTTAGAATCTATACGGTGCAATGTAGAGTTTCTATACTAGGAATTCATCATATGGTTTAGGTCAGCATTACCATTGGGATTTTTCTGGGTACGCCCGCAATCCGAAAGCCCGAATCCTAGCTCTTGGACTCTGACACCCTGGCCCTTTGCTCGAACCTCTTGCTCGAAGCTGCCGAAAAGTTATACCAACCAATGATAGCCAGAACACCAACTCTTAAAATGGAACCCTAAGCCATAAACCCTAAAAACCTATAAATACTGCGGTTAAAAACCTAGTGAATACGAGAATTCCCTGACCGGAGCTTGTATGTCGCAGAGCCCAGGTGGACCGCTAATGTGAGAAATGCCCGGGCTTATGGTTTCAGGGATCCTTCATCCTAAACCCTAAACCCTAAACCGTGTCTGGATTTAGGAGCTCTCGGGTTTGGAGACAGGTTCAGGTGCACGTAAAAATTACAGTCTACTTGGAAACCCTGACTATTGATCAAGGACAGTTTCAACTTAAGGTGGATAGTCGGTAGATCACTTAGGGTTCTAGGGTTTAGGGCAACTTTAGGGTTTTAGGGGTTCAGGGCTCAGCCCCTTACAGGCGAGGCCTTCATGGACCCCAGATAAGCCAGTTCCCCTTTTGTGAGCATGCCAAGATATGAACCTCATCTGAGGCTACCCGCCTAGTAACCACGTACCCACCCGTAGCTGTTCTTCATCCAATTCCTAAACCCTTATTAAACCGTAAACACTCCTACCATGATGAAAACCGTACCAGGATGCAGCATTGAGGAGGTAGAGTCGATCAGGATCAGGAAGAGGAGCCTAAGGCCGAGAGGTTGCGCAAAGGATGCTCGGCCCCTTTAGTTCACCATGCGCCTCCTTTGATAGGTTCAAAAAGCTACTACACCTACGTAAAACTGCATGCAAAACAACATGTGGGATTCCTTAAAAGAACCCCCCATACTGTAATAGTGGCTATAAGGGATAATAAGGATTATACGAGGGTCCTATTATATTCCCATTATACTACTATTACAGGGTAGGGGGTCCTCCTAAGGGATTCCCTAGATGAAGGCATCCAGTACATAGACCTGACTTGGGTTGGCTTTAGTACTGACTGCAAATGGACCGAAACCTTGAAATTCCCCGCCGGGTCGAGGTTCAAATGACCGCAAACGCGTTACTTTGCTTCAAACACACGCACACACCTCAACGAAGAAAGTCATGAGCTAGACTGCATGCTGTAGGAATCTATGAGTAGCCGGAAGCGCCGGAATTCTAGTATCTCTGGTAACTTCTGAAGTTTGGAAGGAAGATCTCAGCTGGCCACAATCTGAAACTCGATCGAAAGGCAAGGCTGTCTTCCCGTACCGGAACTCCGTCTGGCCCCAGTTCATGATCACCTTCAGTCTGGCTTTAGGTTTGTGGAATACTGGAAAAGACAATTCAAACTACCATATAAACATAGCATATTGGGCTTATATGGTGATAATGGAAAAGAAAATGGAAACTACTATAGTATATTGGGGTATATACGGGTAATGGGCGGGTGGATGATTTAGGGTTGAGGGTCAGTTGGAGTCTGCGAGTTGTAAGCGATCCTCCTTCTGTAGATAGCATGTGTTGATCCCTTTTCTGTGGTATTTGCTTTCTGAATTTTATCTGCTGAATGATTCCTACAGGGTTGGCAGCTCGGGCTGAGGCTTAGAGCTTCAGGGCTTTGGGTCAAAGGGCTGGGATTGCTGTATGGGTTAAACGGCCCACTGTTGAGTGTCAGCGAGCACAACTGCGCAACTATGTAAGGGCTGTGCTGGCGAACTCACGCTGCGTACGACACAAGTTATTGGTACTCCACCTAACTCGAGGTGTAAGACACGCCAGGAAAGGTAATGAAGCCCGTTTCTGACTGGCAGTTCTGCAGGCAAGTGCTAAGACTGCAGGAGGGAGACTTGTCCAACCCAGACGAGAGAGCCTTCATTCAGATGCTCGTGTAGACATGACATTGGTCAGACAACTTTTGCGGGGTTTCAGGCACCTGTCCAGTCCTTACAAACGTGCAAAGACCATAAGGGGCAAATGATTCAAATATGCAGGCTCTAGATACCAGGAAGCACCAAATAGAACAGACAACTATGGAATTTTGTCTTGTAAAGCTTAGCTTGCGCCCGCCACCCTCCAACACTAACCAGAAGCGCATAATTGTTATCACGTTCAGGCCGCTAAATGTACAAATGTACCTGGAATACCACTTCAAATGAGCGCGGGCCTAGCCCTACATCCCTTTCCAAACCCACCCTCTTCGTGCAGCAGAGCACTTCTGAGCAGTACCTTGAGCAACCCACATACCTAGAAACATCGGGGGGCAAGGCTGATACAGAAACATGAACTGTGATCCAAAACTCCGATCTCCCAAAGGGTCCATGGGTTTAGGGTTCTGGGCTTATAGGGTTTAGGGTAGGTATATAGCATATACTTTGGGCCCACAAGGGCTCAGGTATAACTATTTGAGGGCCCAAGTATTTACTGTATAGCTACCTGGACCCCTTGGAAATTGGGATTAGGCGAAACATTCTATAAACCCTAAACCCTGAACCCATGTCTTTTTTGGTGTATGGAAAGACCTTGGACATGAGACTTAAAACCTAGGGTTATATAGGGGCTATATTAGGGTTATGTGGGGTGTATATTGGGATAATGGAAAAGAAAATGGAAACTACTATTTAGGGTTTAGGGTTTTCGGTCTAGGGTTTAGGGTTATAGTCCCCCTTAAGTAGATAGAATATGGAGTATATGTATCTGGGGATCTTATTCTAATATACCCAAAGCAATGTTCTATGTACTTAAGGGGGACTATAGACCCCCTAAACCCTAAATCCTAAATAGTAGTTTCCATTTCTTTTGCCAGTATCCCAATATAACCCCCATACTCTATCTACTTAAGGGACTAGAAACTCTGAACATGACATGCAAGGCTTTGAATAGACCGGCGGCATCTGCGTAGTGCATTCCCATCCTTACTTGGCGGTTTCTCGGGCTATATAGAGACCGGAAAAACAGGAAAGTACCATATCAGAATCGGGTATATTAATGGGGATCATATTATATAGGGGAGTATATGAAGATGCTCTTTACGATACCTGGGGGTATATAGGTGTTTCATAGGGGTATGTTTATATGTTTACGGTTTAGCTTTCTAAAACAAGCAGGGCGCCTTCTGGGGAGTCCTGTTATAAGGACTAGAAGATATTGGAACTTTAAAGTCAGCAAATGAACTGTAGCCTAAACTCCTTAAAAGGGGGTTATATGTGGGGAGTAGTACAGGGGTTATTAATGCGGATACTAGGAGTTTAGACTCTAGCTCAAATGCCTTCTCAAGTTCCTGGACAAATTTTCAATGCTCAACACCTGGCAGGCTGCCCAAACCCCTAGCATGTAACCTTCCATTGTGGACACCGTACCACGCAAAGACGATCCCCAGTGAGGGACATACAGAACGGAATTCCCAAACAGAAGCCTTCCTGAAAGAGCACAACACCCCAAGCCATCAACCACGAACCAACCCCTTTACCCTCTATAACACCAATGTATTGCTATGCAAAGGCTATATATGAATGTGCAGATCCATGAGTTATGGAGCTATGCATTGCTGATGAATTGGGATCCGGAAAACCTGAAAGCCACACCCACCAACCTTCCCTACGAATCACCAGAGAGCAAGAGTCAGAGCGTACACGCCCGCGGACATGCCAACTAATTGCGCGCTGTTTTGCAGAATCGCATCGAAGGCAGCTCCAAAAACCACGCCCACATTCAGAAGCCTTGGGTCTGGGAATCAGGGTTGGCACTATGTTGTGTAAGCCCTACATGTCCCGATCGGCAAAGCTTTTCCAAGGCCCAAAGTACACGTCCTTGGAGGGGCTTTACTGCTGTGGGGTCGTTCTATGCCAACTACATACCTATATGTCCACTTTTGTGCCGCCAGATTTCAGAGGCTACTCGAACATGCGGGAGGCCTAGCGTTTTCAACCTCAGACTATTCCTTTCAGGGGAAATACCGGAAGCTATTCAGGATTTGTTTGAATAGCAAACACACAACCTATTTGCTGTCATGAACCCGCCAGCAACTTGAGCTGTAGTTCGCATGACTCGTGATGAAACCCTCAGTGGCACATGAACCTCGCACCCTTGAAGAAGATCCCAAAACCCTTTATCCTGAATGGTTCGAGGAAGCGTCACGCTCTATTAACCTTCCGTCTCATTTGTTGATGTTACAAAAGCACAATGAAGCTGTAGACCCTAAACCGTAAACTGCGTGGGTCAGAATGCCGCCTGTCCCCTTCCCTGGTTCAGCGTGTTGATAGAATCCCGACCACACGCGACCCCATAGAGACCTCGCTTCCAAGTAGAGTATTCATGAGCACTCCATGCTAGTATGGGAATCTGGTACATCCCCTACCTGCTCTAGGTCCGTCAATCAGAACTGGGGGACGCAGTGCTGTGTTTTCTGTGATCACAGACGCAAAAAAAAAAACTAAACTCTTTCTGGTCTGCCTTGCCCCCCCAAACCTTGCACACCCTTGGATCTGCCACCCCCAAGCCAGCTTGGAGGGTGTAGGGTTTAGGGTTGATAGGGTTTCAGGGTTTATACTGGTAGGGTTATGGAGAAATGGGACCCCATAGTGGAGAATCATATGGAAAAGAACATGGAAAACTGACTGGAAACTACGACTCAAGGTTTGGGTTTGGGGTGTAGGGATTCCTGAACCCTTTCTTCTATCACCTCATCCTTCCCCACGCATCCTAACTTGCAATTGCCGTTTACGGTACGTATCCCAAATAGTCAACTTCCTTCTCCCAAACTACCTAGGCTCTCTGGTCCCTGAGCGCAAATTTCGAGCTCCCACCTAAACCCTCTAAACCCTAAACCCAGCGTAAACCCTAAACCCTATAATCCTCAACCCCATAAACCCTATAAACCCTAAACCCCAAACCCAAGAGCCCTGAGACACTAATCCTTCAATCCATAGCGCTAAACTCCCAAACTCTGACACTTCGAACCCTAAGTCTTGCACACCGAGCTCATAGTGCTACACCCTAACCCCAAAGGACTGTTGAGCATATGAGTTTGCATTCCTTCTTGGGCCTTCGTAAATTTGGGTAGGGACACATTATGTTCAAAAAACCCTAAACCCTAAACTCAAAAGTGGCTCAGAGTTCCTGCGCGAATCTATGCCCTAAATCCTGTGCTGCAGCCAAGTAAGCAGGGCCAACCGGATATGGCCATGGAAGCCCTGACCAGAAACAGCCATACGCAGTGCTTGTACAGGGCTAAAAAACGGGTTTGGGATTCATGGGAACTACGTTTGAAGGGGTTTCGGGCTCTGAGCTCTACTAGAGCGCCCCGGGTTTAGAGTTTATGGTCTTAGGGTTTTGATGTTGACACTTTTCAGTCCATGTGGAACTAAAACATTCTTATAGGATCTTTCAAGGGACTCTGCCATAATCCTTGCGTCGTCCACATATATCTGTATAGAGTCCCCGAGAGGCCACCTTTGTTTTGGGAAACCCTCATGTCTTCTCCTGTCGCTATACAATCAGTTGTTCCCTGGGCGCTTGTAAGTTCGGATGTAAGGCTTGACTACATTAGGGGCGTGGCTGGTTGAGCTCGTCATAATTTGCCGAGTTCTGTGCTTTTGGAGGCGTGCTGTTGAGTATTCAGACAGGACCAGTTGTTGAGTTGCGGATCCTGGCACGATGACACGTTTATACCGAGAACATGAAGGCAGACAATCAGTAAAGGCTCAAGCTGCTGTACTGCAAGTGAACGCATGAGCTTACAAAGAAGTTTGGGGCCTACGTTGGGGGGCTCATTAGACGCATTACGGGGCTCGTGCTAAGCGTCACGGCCCACGCAGCACCAGAAGAAATGACAGCAACGGCCCGTAAAGTAAGCTCCGCCACAAACTTCTAGACCGCAAGCTGTACAGCACATGATCGGGTCCCCTACTACCCCTCCTATACTTGAGAGCAGCGCGCACGAAAGCTAGACTACAGCAGCTGAGGCAAGAATGTTTTCTCGTGAGGAGAAATGTGAATGCTTTGTATATCCAACTGTGACCGTCTCACACTGTCCGCTTTGCTTGCCAAAGTTTGCAACACTGTCATGCCGTCCTCTCTGATTGCCCGAAA
>CAJNIZ010004880.1:79765-92438 GCA_905231905.1 Symbiodinium pilosum | reverse complement strand
AACAAGGAAAGACAGGGAGAGAGAGAGAGAGGGACAGAGAGAGAGAGACAGAGAGAGAGAGAGAGAGAGAGCGAGAGAGAGACAGAGAGAGACAGAGAGAGACAGAGCGAGAGGGAGACAGAGAGAGAGAGAGAGAGATGTATATATATATATATCTATACCAAAAAGACCTTATGTAGGCGCTAGATTCTCTTACTCCCTACTAACCCTACACCCTATACATATATATATATATGACATTACAATATCAGATGCCCTTATTCCCTACTAACCATCAGCAAGGACAAGGAGGCCACCTCAACCTGCAAATCTCTTGAGAAAGTGGTTGGTTTGGCTCACGTTGACCGCACGCTTGGGTCGGAATTCCAAATTCCAAAAATTACAGTTTAGGGTTTAAAGTTTAGGGTTTCAAGTACTATTAGACTATACCTACATTGGGCCCCAAAGTCTGAAAAATGTTACCTACATGGGGCTACTTGGATCCTTAGGGCTATCTTTATACTCGTTCTTTGGAATACCTTACCTTACATTGTTTGGTAGAGGCCGCCTTCATCAAAGAGGACCCAGCAGTACCTGGACTCTAAGGTCACACTACTCAAGACGCCCAAACTCAGAATCTTAGAATCCTGAACCAAGCCCTCAAACGGGCCTCCAGTGGAACAGCGACGATGATGAGCATCACAGAGTTGCCGAAGATATGCACAAACGAAGCGTGAGAAAACCTTCACCGGAAAACGGATATGCTGTCGGACAGTAGGACATGTGCTGGCATGCATCTCACAAGCACCCCACAGAACCGTGAAACATACATATAAAGCCCCACAAGCCAAGGAAGCTCACGGTCCAGCTGGCGGTCTTGGTTTTCACGTCATGGGGCCCAATGTCGCTCCAAAAATACCCCATGCATTTGTTAAGGATGCCCCTTCGGGTTGCACAAGAACTGCTTGCATTCAAGGCACTGATAGGACAGCCACCTGCAGACACACATCCACAGCGAGGTGCTCTCGTGTGTAGTCCCAGGCTACAGGCTCAGGACTTCTCCCCTCCAAAACCCTAAACCCTAAACCCACCAAAAAACGAATGCCCGCCCCCAATGCGAGGCTCAAGCCCGTGGAAAAGACCCTTGGAGTCATAGGGTACACCTGGACCCTGGATGTCCTTCCTTTTATGGGCTGTGTCCTACATATTTGTAGGGTATATCCCATAAAAGGTAGGACATCCAGGGTCCAGGTAGGGTTTAGGATGTATGCAGCTAACGACCAGGCAGATGAATTCTAACCCTAAACCCTAAAAACAACCATGTCAGGCAACCAAGGGTAAACCCACAAGCCGGGCAAGAGCATGTATCTTGTAAGGGAGCATTTTCCCAAGATCAAGGGTACCTTTTTGGGGGTCTGCATAATAAATTAGGACATGTTATTTTAGGGTCTATATTTGGGGTCCCTCTACTTATGAAAACTACCATATGTACAGATACACACAAACGAAATGGGAACGTTGCTACAAGCACTTCCGCAAGAGGACGCCATTCTCATTTCGCTAACACAGGAAATTTAGTGCCCTACACCCTAAACCCTAAACCCTGGGCACCTGCCACACGATCAACTCTGCTGTGATGTTGAGCACTACAAGATTTGGGGTTATAGGGTGTAGGGTTGAAGGCCACACTTCAAAACCCCCACGACTTGAAAGCCACTTGTGCTGTTCTGCCCTAAGGCCAGAGGGAATATCAAGTTGCAGAGAATGTCTTAGCCCGCCTTCTTCTCCCCGTGTCACCCTTGCGTACTTCTCAAGTCATGCCTGCCACACAGACTCCCCAGAAGCCGGGTAAGTATCCGGAACAAAGATGTGCTATAGTGAAAACTCCTAGTATCGCCTCAATAAGCCTTATAATGCTGCCCGATATACTCCCCTATACAAGCCCCTTTAAGGAGTTTAGACCCTAAACCTTAAACCCTATATAATCCCCTATATAACCCCCCTTTAAGGCCTCCATACCTGAAAGCGGAGATCTTCGCAGTCCCGCTGCAGTAAGAAAGCTGTCCAGCCGGGAAAGATTGACCTCAGGAGTTTAGGGTTTAGGGTTTAGGGTTATATCTTACTTGGGCTGAAATGGGTGGGGCAGTGAATCCCTAAACTTCATCCCTGTAAATACCATACCCATGAAATCTTGGAGCGCCGCTGAATTTGGAGTGAGGGGAATCTTCAAAGCTTCTGGACTCAAGTGTTTCTCCAGTGCGATAAAGTCTGGGCCCCTGAAAATTCATGGAGATAGTGAGGATTGTTTGTAACTATTGTTTCGGTTGATAACACATAATCCCTTTTTCCCTGCTACCCCTAAACCTAAACCCCAAGCCCTGCATGATATACTCCCTTATTCCCTCCTAAGCCCCTAAACCCTAAACCCTAAACCCTACACCCTAAACCCTAAAACCCTAAACCCTAAACCCTAAAACCCTAAACCCTAAACCTTAAACCCAGCCAGTGTCTGAGTTGAGGACTCGAGGCCTTCACCTCCTTGCCAGGCAGATTGTCACCGCTACGCTTGGTTGCTGGTAAGGAACCGGTTTAGGGTGTAGGGTTTAGGGTTTAGGGTGTAGGGTTTAGGGTTTAGGGTGTAGGGTTTAGGGTTAACATAACGAGGAATCCCTATTATTTACTACATACCCATAATATGGTAACTGAATCTAAGTTCCTTAACAGCAACCCTGTACAAGGATGGAGCTATATTCTTGGGCTTGTAAGGTACAGGGTCGTAGGGAGCATGTAGAGATTTAAGGTCCAAGCTCCCGCTCCCGCATGCTTAGCAGGGATCCTTGAAGCCTCCACGAAGGCACAGTTTGCTTGAAGGTCCACTTGAGATTACACAGTACCTTGCGTGTAGGGTAGGAGTCCAAGTTCCGCGGGCTTGATGGTGATGTAGGTGCAGAGCCAGAGAACCAAATATATGAGAAGCATGGTCTCTAGACAGAGTGTAGGAGGCCCACTGGAAGTGTTTAAAAGGCCTCCTGAACACCGTCCGTCAAAACTAAATGGCCTACCTACGGACATCAGCGCCTAAATGGCCTACCTACGGACATCAGCGCCATGCAATGAGTCATCAAAAGCATCAAGTGCAGGGAACCTTATTAGATCCTGAGCAGGAAGCCACAGCTGGCAACAAGGGTGACGCTCCATTATGGAAAAGTTATGGAACATCAAACAGGGGCCCCTTCCCTTTAAATGCAAGGGACGGGGGTGTCCAAAAATTGGGAGCTCCTGCATCACAAGGCTTGTAGCCACTTATAGCCTGAGGTACAGAAGAGGGGTCCCAGGTGCATAAGAGGGGTCCGCATTTGGGGAAAACCCATACAGATCCGATTTCCAATTCATTGTTCACAACGGTTGGTTGTTCAGTTTTTAATGTTTATTTTATATGAAATTGAAGCAACAAAGCTGAACCCTTTCAATACTGCTAATGGACCAAAACCTACATGACCCAAAGTGTACCGACCCTGCACCCTAAGCCCAGAACGCTCAACATACCATAAAGTCCTTAGGTGTGGCTACATAGGGCGCTGATGGTGATGGATTTTCTCTCAAGAACTTAGAAGCAGCTACCTCTTAATCAGAAGCTATAACGCACAAAGCTGTACGTAACTGGAGTTGCAGGGAGGCTCTACTGAGTTATTGTCCTACAGGTCCAAGTATCTAAATAGTACCTCATCTGGGCCCAATGGGTTCTTCTTTGGGTATGTTGAGCCCACATCAGAACGACAAGTGGATTCTGACACTCTATTAGAATGGGGCCCTCATTTTTTGCGCGTTTCGGCTTCCAATTCACCCATACCTTGCCTTCATACATGAAAACTACAAATGAGACACAATTCAACCCAATTTTACCCAACAATTACAATTCGAATACTGCTTAGGTCCTTGAATCCTGGGGGTTGGTTACTGCGCAGCATGGTACTGCAACCTACATGATCTGAAGCGGCTTCCGTCGGGTTTAGGGTTCCGGGCTTTTGGGGTTCAGGGTTTAAGGTTTTTGGGATTCAAGGTTTAGGGTTTTTTGGTTGAGGGTTTAGGGTTTTTGCGGTTCAGGAGTTAGGGGGCTAGGGTGTAGGGTTTTAGGGGCTAGGCGGTTACGCAGGGTGTAGGTTTCGTGGTTTAGGCTCTAGGGGTTCAGAGTTTAGGGTCAGTAAAGCTCCACAAGCCTAAACCCCTAAGCCCTGGACCGCAACCTGACTTTGAGGGTCAGGGGAATTAGTAAGTAGGTTAATAATGGGTTGTCGCTGGAATTATTTTCTGGCTTCTACGATTTATAAGTAGGCCTGCTGCAGTACGTCTGCCTGACCCTAAACCCTAAACCCCAAACCCTAAACCCTAAACCCCGAACCCTAAACCCTAAACCATAAGTCCCAAACCCCAAGCCCTAAACTCCTAAACCAAAAGCGCAAAACTCCTAAACCCTAAACCCTACGTAAGTATACCCCAGATCCATCTGCCCCCTTCCCTCCAGAGGTCTCCTAATGCATCTTGGTCATATGCCGCGGACTTGAAAAACGGCAAAATCGCCCAAGCAGCCACAGCCTTGGGTTTAGGGTTTAGGGTTTAGGATGTAGAGTTTAGCGTTTCGGGTTTAGGGTTTAGGATTTAGGGTTTAGCTACCCTAAATAACCCATCATAGTAGTTTCCATCTTCTCTTCCATTATCCCCCCTATAAACCCAGATGACCCAAAAGGTGGGGCCGCGCAAGGCTTTGGTGGAGTTGCTCTCTGGTGCTTCTTGTTTAAGGCTCAGGGATGACAAGTTGGAGGATGAATCAGGGTTTAGGATTTGGGGTTAAGCCTAAACTGTTAGGGTTCTAGAGTATAAGGATTAGGGTTCGACTTCTGGGGTCTCAGAATTAGCGAAGTTTTGGATGTGTTAGAAAGCACGTGCCTTTTTAGCAAAATTGTGGGAAGGGCTCTGGACTTCTGGTCACAGGGATTTTAAAAAGGCTTACGCGCTGGCAGGCTAGCAAGAACTCTCCAGATACTGGTGAAAGTAAGGGCTGCATTCCAAAAGCTTCGCGTGCCACTCCAAGGGTAGGCGCCTGCTGGTATGTACAAGATGCGTGCTGCAAATATTTAAACACAAATCCTTTACCCCTAACTTACTGGGCATCAGTAAGGAATCAGGGTATATTTTTTTCTATCAGGAACTATTTAAGGGATACAGTCCCTTATTCCCTACTAATCCCCAGTAAGTACAGCCCAAGTAATCACTAGTAAGCCGGGAGGAGACCTCACCTGCTGGCTTCCCGTGGTTTAGGGCTTGGGATTGGGACTGAAGGTCGAGGATCTGGTGTTTGAGGGTTTTGATCAAAGTCTGGGGTTCAGTTTAGGAGGACACGGGAGCGCATCTAGGTTTTTTCATCTCTGGCTTGAGGATGGGATCACACGAAATTTGAAGGTAGAAGGGGTAAGGGCTAGAGTTAGGGTTTAGGGTTTAGGGCCCTTCTATGCAAGATGGGGCTCTCAAGCCCAAAAGAGGCTTGAGCCCAATCTAAGGCTTTCCGGGTCACAGGAACTTGGTAAGTTCATCGTGGACCATCGAGTCCATGGCCTGTTACACGGCTCCCACATTAGTCTTCCCATGATCCCTACTTTTGGTGTTTTCGATGCCTGGCTTAGGGTTATTTTTTCATTGTTTAGGGCTCAGGGATGGGGACGCTGCTGAGGCCCTCCAAGACAACATTCAAGACTGCCAGCCCGTGATTGGCCGCGCTAATCAGCGCAGCGTACGCCACGGTGTCATTGGCGCGTTGAAGTATGGTGTGCTCCCATGCCTTGCCGGCCACGGCTTGACTGACCTTTGTGATGGGCGGCGTGTTAGCAGCTGGCCCGTTAACCGGCGAGGCTGGGGCCGGACGGGCCGGACGATCTGCTGGTGGTTTGCGAAGAGCCCCTTCTGCGCAGCAAATGATTTGGCAGTAGGGTCGCGTTCTTAGCGACAGCAGCCATGATGAGCGCTGACGAATGTGCAGCTTTGATCGCAGAGAAGAAATGCTAGGCAGTTAAGCAGGCCCTAAACCTTGAAACCCAAACACTACACCTAAGGGTTCAGTACCCAATAATCATCATTGACTTCAACAAAACTGTACTATAACTACCTGTACCGCAACCCCAAGTACTCAATTATCGGAGGACTTGGACCCTAAGTCCTAGTCTGGTGCGTCCTGCTTTGTGGGCTAAACTTCGCAGATTCGCTTAAAAAGACCATCATGCAAACGTAAGGCAGCGTCAGCGTACAGCAAACACTACACCTGCAACCTGACTCTTTCTTTAACATATAATATATGTAGATATTAGGCAGGTATGCGCAGCTTGCTGGGTGGGTATGAAGAGCCTGCTATGTTACAGAAGCAAGCGCAAAGCCCTTAGAGCCATCGCTATAATCCAAGCAAAGGCAGCGGACAAAACTACAATATTCGTGCTTTTTCCGCTCAATTTCAAAACCTCCCCAGACCTTTCCCCAGGGATCCAAGCATATAAAGAATACCTACATTGGGCCCCAAAGTCTGTAAATGATACCTACATTGGGCTATTTGGATCCCTAGGGTTTGCCACTGTATAATCCTATGTGCCCCTATATAAGCCTATATAATCCTATAGAACCCTATATAACCCTGTATAACCTCATATAACCTTATGTTATAACCCTATGTCACTGAGGCAGCTGCCACAATAGTCTGCACAAAGGTGAAAATGGGCCTGTATTGCCTCGGCTACTTCTGGAGAAGAAAGCGCACAAACACATATAGGGTTTAGGGTGTAGGGTTTAGGGTTTAGGGTGTAGGGTTTAGGGTGTAGGGTTCAGGGTTTAGGGTTTAGGGTTCACAAACACTACAGGAGACCCCAAACCGGTTTGCCCACCTGGGTGTCTAGGCTATGGCTCTTACAAGAACATGAGCAGTCTAGATAACAGCAGTAAGGTATTAGTGTAAGGTATACAATTACTACTGTTAAGTTGTACTACCATCACTAGTACTACTGATACTGTACTAATTACTATTATCATCTTCGAGGTAGGCCTTAGACCTGAGGACCACGCCTCTCAGACCCGAGCCCCAAAGCTCATCCCTAAATGTTAACGGTAGGTTCCATTTTAAAGGGGTTATGTGCGGTGTATATTGGGTTCATGTAGGGCTTAGATAGGGACTATATAGGGCTTATATAGGGCTTATGAAGATCCATGTTCTTTTGAACTCCTCCATCTACACTCAGAAATTGTAATGCTCTGGCCCCTAGTTTTCGCGGGAACCTTCGGCTGGCTAGCGTCGATCTCAGGCAGGTCTTGGCATTGGCCAGTCTTATGTGGCGTGCTCTCAAAGTATCCTAGCTCACTATTACACCCCGTTCATATTGCCTTCGGCTCCAGAAGCAAGATTTAGCAGCTTGATATCGTTGAGGCGCTTATGTCCAAAGGGCCCATGAAGTATTACAGTAGTACATACTTAGGCCCTAAAGTAATTATGTGCGAGCCCTAGCCTATAATTCTAGTCATCTGTCCGCAGACTGATCCGGAGACTCAGGGCAAATCGGCAGAACAAGAGAAACCCAGAAAGCCCAGTATCCCCTAATTAGGGAACATTCCCTGAGTGATACTAGGATCCCTAACCTGATTTAGGTCATAACCCTTCATTGAGGGATATTGGGCGTCTTGTTTTCTGCCTATGAACCTCTTTCATGCATGGTGGTATGAACGGGTATATCATGTCTTAGAAGAAGCTCCTGGCGTAACTGTCCTGAGCACCACGCCAGATCTCAAAGGTGCATTCCCCGCTGTCGACCCCCAAACAAACATGGAAGCCGCCCTAAACCCTAAACCCTAAACCCTAAACAACGGGCCCTTTACAGGCTAATCCTTTGAAACTCAAGTTGGCCGAAAGGCGGCATGACAAATATGGGTTTAGGGGTTTAGGGTTGAGGGGCTAAGGTTGGGTACTGCCCCCACCCAGTAACAGTCGATATTAGGGTATATAACCATATTATATTTATTATCCAACTGTTACTGGGTGGGGCCAGTACCCAAGGTTTAGGGGTTTAGGGTTTAGGGGTCTAGGGGTTTAGGATTTAGGATTTAGGGTTTAGGGTTTAGGGGTTTAGGGGTTAGGGGTTTAGGGTTTAGGCTCCAGGTGAAGACTTTCCTCCAGAACTTGCAGGACTCTTAGCATGTGGGAGCTAGGTCAATCTGGCAAATCCATTTCGGTTTGGAGGTCTTAATGTAGACCCATGACTATTATAGGGGTTATATAGCGTTATATAGGGGTCAAATAGGATTATATAGGCGTGTATAGGGGTTATATAAAGGGTAATGTTGGGGTCATATTGGGATAGTGGAAGGGAACATGGAAACTACTATAATGGGGTTATATAGGGTTTAGGGTTTAGGGTGTAGACCCATGATTAACGAACCCCCTCCTTTTAACGGCCTTCAGGATCCCTAAAATGTTCCCTACTAGAGGGAGGGGGTTTATTCATCAGGGGGCAGCTTGTCATGGCTCACGTTCATGTGGGGGGAACTTTCAAGTGGTCAGTCACCAGGCGGATATCTCTCTGCATAAGGCCTGCATAAGGCCTGTATGGGGAAACTGGGGGCTGTACGACGGCTATGTAAGGGTTAACAGGGGGAAACTACACACCTGACATTTTATCTATTTCTTTTCCAATTCCCTTGGAGTAAGGACATGACCCTAGTGTACTATGGCACTATGGTTCCCAGAAGGTCAGGGAAGCTTGGGGTCATGCAGCTTCCTTAGCATCCACCGTTTAATCGGATTCCGGTCATGGTTTTTGCAGATGGTTGACTTGCTGGTTTCTAGTAGGGAACACAGTAATATGGAAAGAACATGGAAACAGGGCATTACAGCGGACGACTTAGGGGCTGCTATGAGGATCCATTCCTCCAGTGCGCAGCCGCACGACCCGCTTTAGTGATTATTCCTGGCCATTCCCTCACGCATCAAGACAGAGTGCTGCCCTCAGACTATCATGGAGTCTGAACAGGCGCCCCTTGTAGACTAATTGCGGGAAAAGGCACCAATAATGGGTTCAGCAGGGCTCTGCTAAAAAAAATCCAAGATCCACTCAGTCCTCGTGTAGCGACGAGGAGTGGATACTTGGATGTTTTTTGGGGGTCATTCATTTGCAGTACCGTGATGCAAGGACTATGGCTACAAAGGGACAATCTTCCCGAACATTCAGGCTTCTACATTGCAGCCACGTCGAGTCAGCCAGGATGCCACTGAAGCGTTTCCACAGCCAGAGATCCTGAAACCTGCTTGCAGACTGTTCTCACATTGTCAGGGCTGCATAGGGCTTTGTGCTTAGTGTTTTGAAATGTGTGCTGAGGCTCTTCTACAATCACAGGTTTTATGAACGTGTTTGCAGTTCTAGGCTCAAGGGGACCAACAAAGGGAATTGAAACATGAACATCTGTTCACCTACAGAGTCTAATTACCCAAGGCTTGAAGATACCAAAGAATGGAAGCTTACACAAGGTTTACAGGAGATGCATGTGGCGATGGTGGGGCCCATTGACATGGATCCTTCTAAAGTTGGGGTCCGCCTCTCTACCCCACCAAAGAATCTGTGGCCCCCAACAAATCCTACCATGACCTTGCGAAACCATACACAGCTTTCGTGAAGTCGTGTCTCCACTACCCCTGGTGCACGGGCAATGTATCAGGCAAACTACTATTGCCTCAACATAGTATCCACCTAAACCCTAAACCCCAAACCCTAAACCCATGACAGGCTTCAGGGCTGACGTTGTCATGGCTAGCCTGTTGGGATTTAGGGTTTAGGCCGTTGGGTTTGTCCTCTACTGTTTTCATCCCAACTGACACATCCGATTTAGGGTTTAGGGTTCCAAGAAAAGCCAAGACAAGTCCAAATACAATTCTGAACTATCCTTTGTTACAGCCTGTGTGGGTCCTTGTTCCGGGGTGGGGTGGGGTGCTAGGGTGGAGCCAGAAAAATCTAGGCCCTGAACCCTAATCCCAATTGCGAGACGAAGCAAAAAGGCACCCCAAACACATAGCAACGTCTAGCCTGTAGAAGCCCCTCCCCTCATCACAAACCACCCCTATTCCCTCATTATACATGGTTACCCTAATATGCAATGGTATTATATGGGGAGCACTTATCAGTAGGGATCGGGTCATTATTACCCAAAGGCCCTCGGACTCTCCTAATGGAATCCAAGAACAAAGCTCCCAGAGCCCAAACCTTCCCCCAGCAAGCGCCAAGTTGTGCTGGAAACCCTCAACCCTAAACCCCAAACCCTAAACCCCTAAACCCCAAACCCTAAACCCCTAAACCCCAAAACCCTGAACCCCGGACCCTAAACCTGAAACCCTTAAACTCTAAACCCAAAACTCTGAAAAAAGAAGGATTAGGATCCTACGAGGAATCCCCAACTTTATCTCTCCAGTCCTCTGCAGCCATAAGCATGCCTGAATTTTGGAACCAACTTTTAAAAGGGATTTAGGGTTTCAGGGCTTAGGGTTTGGGGCTAAGGGTTTAGGGATTTAGGGTTTAGGGTTTGGGGCCTAAGGTTAGGGTTTGGGGTTTGGGGTTTACGGTTTAGGGTTGGGCTTAGGGTTTATGGATTAGGGTTCAGGGTTTAGGGAACTTTTCAAGGGTCGGGCTTTGTAGTGTTTACAGGGTATGTAAGGTTTTATGGGGCTTGTAAGCTTTAATGGGCTTTGCAGTGTTTACTGGGCATGTAGGATTTTATGGGGCTTTGTAGTGTTTACAAGAGGATCTAATGGGGCTGAGGATGAAGACCTCTAGCCAATTCTTTCGGGTTTAGGGTTTAGGCTGGAAATTTGTAATGAGCCTGTGTCTACTACGGACCTTCTATGGGAGCACGTCCGAGCACATCATCCTATGATGCACCTCTATACTTGGTAAGTGCTGATGCCTGGGCTTCTGACCCTACTTAGAGTTTGGGTAACCCCTGAAGGTAGGGTAATGTGCCAAGCTATAAGCACTTACTAAGCCCCATGGAGCTCCAAATAATCTCCTGACTATCCCTAAAACCCATGGCCCCGCAGGCCCCAACCTGCATGTAGTTACCCGTTGGGCACTGGAACCCTACATAGAGTAATCTATGCACCTTGAAAGCAGGGCTTTGTACCTAGTATTTGGGTACCCTTACCTTCCTAAGGGTTCACCAGTTACTCTAGGTAAGCCCTGTAGAGCTCTGAAAACCGCTGAAGCGCCATTCAGCGCGAGTTTTCCCAGAGCCTCATAATCAAGAAGGAAGCGGTAATTTCAGAAAACCTTGCAGAGAAACTCCCATATATATCTCCTCTTTGGGTACTCTGAGGGTTCCAGGTACCTGCTGATCCCTCAGCTTCTCAAATTCAAATTTGAGAAAGGTCCAGAGGGCGGAATGTGGGGGGAACGAGCATCGAAGACTTGAGAAGGGGCTTGAAGGGAAACTTGAGAAGGGAGAAGACTTTCTCAAGGGGGCTTCAAGGGGAACTTGGGCAGGGGCTTCAAGGGGGCTTGAGAATCGTAAAATCCACCCGCACAAGACGGAAATCCCCAAATCCCCCACTTCCCAGCCCTGCAACTTCTTTAAGTAGAAAGTCCCTAAACCCAATATTCCCTCAGCCCTCAAATCCCTGAAGCCTAAAACCCTTGATCCCTGAACCATATACCCTACATCCTATCAAAAGCTACGGATCCCATTGTGAAACATATAAAAAACACAGAAAGCCCAAGATCCCTTGATTCAGGAATATACCCTGAATCATGTTCGGGATCCTAACATGATGCAGGGCATATTCCTTACATAGGGGATATTGGGCCTTATGGGAAATATGGGCGCTAATTAGATCCCCAAACCCTAAACCCCTAAACCTCTAAACCCTAAACCCTACAACCCTGAACCCTTCTAAATCCCAAATAAGGCAGCTGAGGCTCTTCGGATTTCGCTGCGTGAGGACTTTGTAGACTTGCCGAGCGACACAGGGAGGACCTGTCAGGGGGTTTAGGGTTCAGGGTTTAGGTTAGGGCTTGGGGGTTGAGGATTTTGGGTTCAGGTTCACCTCGGAGAGTTCTGGGTTCAGGGCTAGCAATTTGGTACGAATCCCCGATGCGTTTCAATAGGCCACTGTAAGTAGACCTTCAATGTAGCTAGTGGTCTTCTGGCGTCTATGGCATGGGAGTTGTATTTGCACTAGGTTTCCTAGCTCATGATAGGCAGGATGGTGGGCACAATCAAACCCATGAAAGTTGAAACACTGAACTGGTGGATGATATATCTTACTGCAGCTAGTAAGGGCTACGGGAATATGTTATATTGGGGTTATTCAGGCAGTATTTTCTTGCATTCCCTACTAACCACCAGGAAGGTGGACTGTGTTTTCCGTCTTCCTAGGTTCTAGGTTTCTGAGATGCTGATATTCGAATCTTATTCTGGTGGGTCGGTGAGGACTATGAGGAGGTCTCCCTTTGGGAGCAAAATACCCTAAACCCTGAACCCTAAAACTGTACATTTTGTATAAGCCGTAGGATGAGGCGGCTCCAACCCAACAGGGTCCAGATCCCCAAAAAGCCAAGTATGAATCAGGACCTTCCTTGTACCCCTAAGTGGGCATACATGGTGCCTAATAGCGGGTACTTAGGCCCGA